>PVLC010007950.1:31689-61075 GCA_004027655.1 Graphiurus murinus
CTCAGGGGCATTCTACCTCCGAGCTACACCCCCAGCCCTATTTTTTATTCTTTTATTTTGAAACCGAGTCTCACTAAGTTGCGGAGTGCCTCACTAAAGTAGCTGAGGCTGGCTGCGAACCCGGATCCTCCGGTCTCAGCCTCCCGAATGCTGGGATTACAAGCGTGCGCCACCACGCCCGGCTTTTATTCTTCATTTTGAAACAGGGTCTCACTAAGTTGCAGAGTGCCTCACTAAGTAGCTGAGGCTGGCCACAAACCTGGATCCTCCTGTCTCAGCCTCCCAAGTACAGGGATTACAAGCATGAGCCACCATGCCCGGCTTACTATATCTTTTGATTTTCACTTCTTCATTAGATGATATCTCCATTTATTTATTTATTTATTTATTTATTTATTTATTTATTTATTTATTTACTTATTTATTTATTTTGGAGTACTGGGGATTGAACCTAGAGGTATTCTACTTCTGAGCTATACCTCCAGCCTTATTTCATTTTTGTTTTGAAGCAGGGTACACTAGGTTGATAAAAGTCTCACTACTTGCTGAGGTTGTTCAGGAACTTATGATTTTCCTGTCTCAGCCCCTCAAGTACCGGGATTACAGTTGTGTACCACCTTGCCTTGTTTGATAGCTCCTTTAAAGTACCCAGTATGATAAAACAGAGAGGGCTGTAGTGAAGAAACTGGTAGGGAATTTAGTGAATTGGCTTTGAAGTCTTCTTTGGAACTAACACAACATGAATAAAAATGACTAACAATTTCTGACACACAGAAGTAACCCAGTGAATATGTATATAAATACATGTTGGCATATCAACTATTACACAGTAATTCATCATTATTAAAACTGAGAAACTAACATTCTTTACAGACTATATCAGAATAAATAATGACAATAAATGTAAAATTTCTTTTTAAACTCTAGACCTTCCTATTGAGAACATATACATTATCTCTAAAAATATTACTGAGATGGCAATTTAGGGATACAGAGAGAATATTGAGTCTCAAAAGAGAGAGGTCCATAATCCATTGAAATATAGAACAACTTATGAGTGACCCAGTCCTTGCACCCAAGTCCTTGCCCACAGCTTGCCAACTGGCTGATAAAAAAGAACCAAAACTGCAAGATAACCACAAAGCATCAGGAGGAACCACTCCTTTAGACTATGCACATTAGACTATGGCAATAGAAATGACCCTAGCCTCATAATAGTAAGACACACACCCCAGGTGGAGATTTAAGATGCTAATGAGACATGTGATGTAGGAAGCAGCATGATTAGAACATGCAAGGGCAATGCACAAGTGCAAGGAAAACTGTCACGAAACTGTGTATCTACACACACACACACACACACACACACACACACACACACACTCCACTTCTAGTTCAGCCTCCTAGCTACTGTTGCTGGATACCTGTTAAAACAGGCAACTTATTCTTTCCTTCTTTCTTTCCCACCTGCACTCCATTCTCAAGTTGTACTTTTCCCTTCATAATGAATCTCTTGCCCTGCAACTCATACTTGGCAAGGCCATAAGTTTTTTTCTGGGACATTGTCGAGGACCTGGAAGGTGAAAGTAGAGGTTTCCTCCACTCCTGGAGACCTCCTTGGATCCCCATATGGTGACATCTTCACCTCAATGATTCATGCTTTGATACTGTTTGTGGACATAGATTATCAGTATGCCATTTTAACTTATTGAATAGTAACTATTAAAACCACCTTAAAATTTTCCATGTAGAATGATCACATTTTTCCCTGAAATCACATAGAAGCAAATAGGTAGGAAAAATTTTACAGAGAAAGAAACCAATTCTCCAAAGAGTAATTTGCTCAAGGGCATTTATTTATTTATTTATTTATTTATTTATTTATTTATTTATTTATTTATTTATTTATTTATTTATTTTTGGCTCTGGGAATTGAACCAAAGGGTGTTCTACCTTTGAGCTACACCCCTAGCTCTTTTTATTTTTTATTTTGAAACAAGGTCTCACTAAGTTCCTGAAGCTGGCCTTGAACCTAGATCTTTCTGTCCCAATCTCCCAAGTACTAGGATTACAGGCATGCACCACTACACTTGGCTAGGGCATATAACTTTTAAGAAGATCAATAGGGGGAATTTCTTGCTTACAATTCCTAAAACATTTGTGTCAGTCATCTTCTCCAAAACAGAGCTTAGCATTCCAGCCAGAATTAAACATCTGGTTTGAAGCACAGACTGCTGATGGTAAGCAAGACCTAACCCACCTATTGCTGTGCATAACAAGATATGCTGGATTGCTCCATTTGTTTTCCCAGTAGGCCTAAAAGTCTACCTTAGCATTCCATAACCCAGAAGCATGTTTTTCTGGAGCTAAATACACCCTAAAAAGGAACAATAGCATGATGATTCAAGGGTTTTTGTCTCAGAAAAAGTATTGCTATCAAATACAACTAGGAAACAGAAAACATTGTGTTTTCATTTGGGTCACAACTCTGTTTTTGTGGCCAGATTCTATGTGAAGATGTGAGGCTTAAGACAAAGTCTTCTGGACTGTCTTAATCTAAATTATACACCAAAACCTCTATTTAATGCTGACACTACTTTTCTAGCATTTTAGTTGTTCTCCCTACACTATGATAATTTATTGAGAGCAAAGGGGACTTAGAGTGACGTGAGTTTTCTTTTCAAAATACTTTCATTTTTCACAATACTGTGCCACAAAACCCATCTCATCAGCACGATGTCCTTGTATTCCAGCCAAAAGGACAGTGTGACCTTTGGAGGGTCAGCTGCATGGGGTTCAAATAGAATGACACTCTGGCAAACAAACATACCAGAAATATATTTGGAAGAAATTCTGAAAAGTTTCTTACATAAATAAATAGGTTTTTTGTTTTGTTTTGTTTTGTTTGTGGTACTGGGGATTGAACTCAGGGGCATTCTGCCTCCAAGCTACATCCCCGGCCCTATTTTTTAGTCTTTATTTTGAAACAGGGTCTCACTAAGTTGCGGAGTGCCTCACTAGGTAGCTGAGGCTGGCCAGGAACTCAGATTCTCCGGTCTCAGCCTCCCAAATACTAGGATTACAAGCGTGTGCCACCACGCCTGGCTAAATAAATAGTTCTTATGTCTTTCCCTTTCTACCTTCTTCTGAAAAATATCAAGTATTCGTTTCCTTAGCCTATGTTTTAGCATGCTCTGCATATATCCTTCCCTCATAGACCAGTTTATAATACTGAAGATATTATAAACCACCTACCCTAACACAACTGCAAAAAAAAGAGCCCAAATTGGTGTTCTTCTTGCACATATCTTTGTGGTTTTAGCTTTTGTTCTGAGAAATTATGATAGGGTTCTCCCTGCTTTCTTTCTAAATTCTGACTGAATAATTACAGAGTGCTTGACTTCGCTGTCACCCAGCCAGCTGTGCTTGAGCCCAAGCCTGGGCCCTGACTATCCCTAGGTACTAATATCCCTAGGTTGTTGCCCAAAACACTAAAAGAAACTAGTCTCTGCCAAATTACTTAAACTCTTACATAAATTCATACCCTAACTGTCACAGTTAGACACAGAATGTCCTCTGAAGAGCCCACTTACTGGTGTTTGGAGTTATGTAATTGAGTCTTGAGGGCTGTAATCTCATCAGTAAATCCATTACAATGGTTTTATATGGGTAGTAACCAGGGCTAGGTGGGGTGTGGCCTTCCCCAACTTAGTTGATGGCAACTCCATCCTCCCAGCTATTGAGGCTCAAATCTTGATATCACCTTTGACTTCTCTCTTTCTTTACAACTCATACTCATATCCAATCTGTTCATATTCATCCTACTTTCAAAATTAGGTTCATTATACTTTAAAAATGTATCCAGAATCCTGCCACTGCTCATCACCTCCACTGCCATCATACTGGCTCAAGCCACCATCATTTCTCATCTGGATTATTCCAACAGCCTCCCAATCAGTATTCTTGCCCTCACCCTTGTTGTTTTGTGTCTTAGACAGCTTGGCCTACCATAACAAAATATCAAGACCTAGGTTGTTTCAAAATTGAATTTTATTTTCTCAAACTTCTGGAAGCCAGCACAATTGATGTCTGGAGATTTCTGATGACTTTTTTTTTTTTCCTGGGCTCACAAGGAGGTATTTCTTTCTCTCTCTCTCTCTCTCTCTCTCTCTCTCTCTCTCTCTCTCTCTCTCTCTCTTTCTCCTTCTCCCCTTCACCCCCCCCAACACTTCTTCTTAAAAAAGTCAACAATCCCATATGAGGGTCTTACTCTCAAACTAGTTAATTCCCGAAGACCTCACCTTTAAATACTATCACATTGGATCAACATACAACTTCATCAACATGTGAATTTGGGGTGCACACATTCATTCTATAACATTTGGTCTCAACCACACTCAATATATCAGCCAGAGCAATCTCATTCAAACATGCTGCTCTTCTTCACAAAATCCTTCAAACACTTCCCATTTTATGCAGAGTAAAGTCAAAGAAAGCCTTTACTCTGACTTAAAGAACATTCATACCATCTGGTGCCTCATTATGCTTCTTTGTCTCCTCCTGCTTTCTCCTCCCTGCTCCCACTGGCCCTTTTGTGATTTATCAACACTAGCCTTCTCCCACCTCATGGTCTTTGCCATTTATTCCCTTTGCTCCTGGCAGATACTCAGCCAGGGCTACATGAGGTCCTAGTGAGTGTTTATGATCTACACTACTGATTATTTGTTTGGGCATCTACTCAGATTGGTCAGTGTTAAATATTTTGACTATCAACATGCCTTTACCTGATGTGTTCTTCCTGTGCCCTTTAGCTACTTACTCAGAGGTCACATTTAAACTTCCTCCTCTGCATATTCCCTAAAATTTTGTACACACATTCACTTTCCATTCTCTTTCCCCTTTAATTTTTTCTCTTTGGTACTTGTCTTAGTTATCTATTACTGCCTAACAAATTACTACCCCCACATGCAGAAGCTTAAAATAACATCAAACATTTATTTTCTCCAACAATTTCTATGGGTTACAAATTCAGAACAGCTCAGCTGCATGTTTCTTGCTCAGGTTGCAATGAGATACCAGCTAGCTCCAAAATCACAAACAAAACAAAACAAAGCAAATGAGATGTCAGCTAGAGTTGTGATCATATTGATAAAGGCTAAACCAGACATGTATACTATTCTACAAGAATCACTGAAGGCACCTTGAGGGCTAGTGACTACAATGTGCCTAGAACTAATTAAGACTACATTTCTTGGCCTCTTTTGTTACGAGGTTTGGCCATGTAACTAAACTTTAGCCTGTAAATTATAAGCAAAAGTGATGAGTGGGAAAAGTTGGATTGGTCCAAGGTCACCCAGAGAACTGTCCTACACTGTAGATAAGCTAGAAATCCCTCACTCTTCACCACATATAGCATCATTCTGTTTCTATTACCCTCCCCTTGCCAGGGATTTTTTTTTCTTTTTCTTTTTTTTTAATACTAGAAACTAAATCCTAGGGCATTCTGGGAGCTACATCCCCAGCCCTATTTTATTTTTATTTGGAAATAGGGTCTCGTTAAGTTGTGGAGTACTTAAGTCTCAGCCTCCCAAGTACTAGAATTACAGGCATGCACCACCATGCCCAGCATCAGGAATTATCTTATTGGAAACTCAAAGAAAGGAGCCATGAGGTTGGTGGATTGCTGAGGACTATTCAGAAGAGTCTTGAACTTTAACCCATGTGATGTGCTTGTTGGGAATCCTAACCCCATATCACAAGCTTGAAAATGTTCAAAGACCGTGGGAATTCCTAGCATGAGTCTTTCTCTAAGTCAAGTCAAACAGGAGAACCCTAGGTCTCATCCATAACATTGGAATTTTCATCAGCCTCCAGAAGTTGTGAGGATACAAGAGTGTCACCAAATGTCCATGGAGTGCTCAGTGCCTTGTAGTTATGACAACAGAGTTCCAACTTCACTGGAAACTGTGATCCTGTGCCAGACATTTATATATTAGTAAATAAAACTATAAATACTACTTTATTTCTATTATTAAAGAGATGTCAAGGTAAAATACACCTTGGATATAGCTCTATTAGGTTTTAGAAATTGAAAATCAAGCTAAGTATGGTGGCATATACCTGTAATTCCAGTACTTGGGAGTATGGGACAGAAGGATTGAAAATTCAAGCCCAAGCTGGGCAACTTAATAAGACCTTGTTTCAAAATAAAAAATAAAATGGGCTGGGAGTGTTGCTCAGAGGTAGAATGCCCCTGGGTTCAATCCCTAATACCACAAGAAAGGAAAAAGAAAAAAAAAAAAAAGAAAAAGAAAACCAAAAGCCATGGGAACTAAAATTAAGAACTCTTTGAGGACAAATTTAAATATTATTAGAAAAAAATAAAGCTCTTTCATTGACAGCACAAATATAATAATGTCCATTTGTGTTGCATCAAAGTGCAAATTATAAGCCATTTTCATGTGTTATCTCATTTGGCTTTCACAAACCCCTAAAAGGTAGATAGGACAGGTGGGATGATTATGATTAATATTTCCATTCTGCAAATGAAACATCCAAAGTGCAGAGAGTTCAGTGGTTGCCTGAGGTCACAAAAGTTAAATTGCTTCGCCAGGTCTCAAGTTCAGGTCTTCTGTGTTTGTGTTCACTATTCTTTCCCCAGAACCAAATGTCCTCTGACATCCCTGGAGATATTTATAAAGGACTATGAAGCTCACCAAACTGCTTGCTTGGAGATAAAACATCTGAACAATGAGGATTTCCCTAAGAAGGGGTATTTTTGGAAGAGGCACAGATGTTGGGTAAAAAACGGATAGTCCTTTGGGGAATTTCTGTTTGAATCATTTATCACAGTTAATGAAATCCTGCAGGGAATCTCCCTGCCAACATTGATGGCAGAGCCTACAGAAGTTTCCCTCAAATTAGGGGAAATTCCTTCCATGCTTGCAGCTAGCAGAGATCTTGTGACAGCTACTACACAGCTAAGCTGTGTGAACCCAGAGATGACAGTTGCTATCTATTCTTTAGATCTGAATTTACAAACAAGGAAATTCAGCCACCTACTAGAGGATAGGAGATATCATTTAATGCACATTTTTACATTATTAGTTTCTCTCAGGTGACAGTATTCATTGTCATCTGTAAACCAGAAAAAATATATATGTCTTTATATTCTTAAATAGAATTTTTCTGTGCTACACCATAAAGCTCTTTTGACTGTTAAAGAAAAGGCATTTTAACCCAACTTTAATACATTTGCTCATCATGAAATTTTGACAAGTTGTATAAACACTGTCATATAGAGATCATATGATCAAGTAATTTAGAAGCAAACACTGGAGTGTTAGGGTTTTTATTAGTGTCTATTGTAATAGGTTTAGCAACTTTGACATAACTTTTGATTTTGGAATTAATACATAGCTGCTCATTGGGAAAGTTATAATAAGTGAAAATATTTTAAATTCTAAATTTTGTCAAAAGATATATTTTGTCACAATCATCTTCCAAATGTAAAAAGTTATACTTGGACTTGAAAGGCCTAAATTCAAGTTGGCTCTACCACTAATATGTACCTGACCTGGAAAGTCACTCGGCTTCAAGTTTCTGCTTCCTTGTCAAGTGCTGTGTGCATGCATGTCAATGTCAACATGACTTACATTATGATGTGAGATGATAATGTACCAATAAAAGCACATTAAAAAATACAGTGGTTAGGCTGGATGTGGTAGCACAGGCTTGTAATTCTAGTACTTGGTAGGCTGAGAGAAGAGGATCTCAAGTTTCAGGCCAGCCTCAGCAACTTAGCAAGGCCCTCTGCAACTTTGTGAGATCCTATTTCAAAATAAAAAGTAAAATAAGGCTAGGAGTATAGCTTGGAGGTAGAACCCTCCTGGGTTTAATTCTCAATACCACAGGAAAATAAAATATAATGAAGTGGTTAGATGATCTTGAACATGAAGTCAGAATAAAATAAGATTCTGTCTATTGACAACTCTAGGTTCTGAAACAATGAGTGGTATATGCACATCATTCAAGAAATATTTCTTGCATGAATATATGGTGACTTTTATTTGGAACATTCTACAATTCTGTGGTAGAAAGGTTTGAACATATGAAATTGTTACAATACAAATATGTATGCTACATTCATACAAATATACACACTAAAAATGAGGAGATGCCAATTATTAGGTGAATTTATATAATTTCTTTATTAGAAAGAAAAACAAGTAAAATAATTGCAATAACAAGTAAAATAATCCTGAATTTATTGGACTAACATAACTTCTCAATGAAAAATCAAATTTAAGCCGGGCGTGGTGGCGCACGCTTGTAATCCCAGCATTCGGAAGGCTGAGACCTGAGGATCCGGGTTCAAGGCCAGCCTCAGCTACCTAGTGAGGCACTGCAACTTAGTGAGACCTGGTTTCAAAATAAAGAATAAAAAATAGGGCTGGGGGTGTAGCTCGGAGGTAGAATGCCCCTGAGTTCAATCCCTAGTACCGCAAAAAAACCCCAACAAAAAACAAAAAAAAATCAAATTTAAGGAAGAATGACAGAATTTTTATAAACTGAGATTTTCATTGAGACGTGTTATGAAAAGGCTTAGAATATATGTATCCTTATACATATTCATACATACTAATGAAGGAGCAATCTAAGACAACCAATTTAAAATCAGATATGTGTTTCCATTTATTTTCTTGGAAGGTAAAGATATGTTAGCAGTAGACCAAATTGATGAAAATTACTTTTGATTTGATCTTATCTCTTAAAGCACATTGGGCTGGCTAAAATTGTTCCTGAATTTCTGCTCCTCAACAATGCCTCCTTTTACATTTTCCTTTGCACAATTTTTTGAATTCTCCTTTTCTTTTCACTCAGCTTTCCTCCTGCTCAACCAAAAAGTCTTTTGCTCAGATTAAACGCATTTACCTAAAGGAGTGAATATAGTTATTTCTCAGAGGTAGTTATATTGTAAAAGAAAACCACTTTCTAAATGAATTTCTAATAGGCCAAATTTCAGGCAATATAACAATCTCACTGAATTTCAGGTACTTCTCATATCCCTTAAAATATATTTTTAGGTAATTGTTGAGTACTGTGGTTTTTCAAACCTGAAAAGTTATAGAATTCCCACACAAAGGAAAATTAGGCAGCAGTCCAGTGTGCCGAAGAGATAAGGGGTTAAAATATTGGGTTTGAAACAGCAATGAGGCTTCCTCAGCTACCTAGTGAGGCACTCCACAACTTAGTAAGACTCGGTTTCAAAATAAAGAATAAAAAATAGGGCTGGGGGTGTAGCTCGGAGGTAGAATGCCACTGAGTTCAATCCCCAGTACCGCAAAAAAAAAAAAAAAAAAAAAAAAAGAAACAGCAATGAGGACCCCAAATCCTCTGTTCTCGGTCCTGCTTCCTTCCACCAGCCCCCTCTGCAGAGGTACACACTGCAGAACAGCCCTGGTAAAATGCCAACCCATCTTCTCACACAAATGTACACAATATTGGGTGATACATACGCAGATAACCCACTCTTGAGGATGCCAGAGGAGCCCATCAATGCCTCTTGTAATCATGAATCACACGCACACTCTTTAAGAATGTGGCAAAGCAAGGAGTGATCAGAGTTAGAAGTTTAGATTTAGTCAATTTTCCTCTACTTCTTTCTTGTGTTTGGAACTTTGATGTGGGACATGGTTGAATTGTATGATAAATAAGATCAGTTAGGTATATACTCGAAATCAGGCATTACTAACTCCTTTAGGAGAATTGGATTTTCCCTAACTTGGCTTTTCCCTTACTCAAATGTCAAGTGTAATCCAACCACCTCTGGAGCAAATCTTCAGTGGTATTTTCCCAGCAGAAATGATGTTGAAGAAGATGGCCTGCAGAAAGACCACACTGATCCTCTTTTGGCTGGGCTTCCGCCCTGTACTTCTTACCATTCAGGCATCTCAAACCATATAGTCCCTAAACAAATGCTCTCACCTTCCCCCAAAACTTATCCCTCTTCTGAGTTAATGGTTAAATGGTTCTGCCACCTTCCCTGTCACAAAGCTAAAACCTTAGAGTCACCATGAAAACAACCACCATTAAGTCATTGGGCTCAAAGTTAGATGCATCATGTAGAACAGGATTTCTCAGCCTTTGTGCTCTTGACATTTTGGCCTGGATGACTTTTACTGTGGCGGCATCTGTGCATTTTAGGGTCTTTAGCAACATCCCTGGCTTCTACTCACTAGATTCCAGGAGTCCCACCCCTTGCAGGCTTTCAATGAAAAATGTCTCCAGGCAATGCCCAATGTCTCTTGGAGGCAAAATCAACTCCATTTTAGAACAGACTGAAGTGAATTATCTTTTTCTTGTTCACAATATACCAGAAGGTAAGTACTGTAACTTCATGTCACATCTGGACCTCTGGAAATTAAGTCATCAACGATTATATGACAATCATGTGGCAGAACTGATCTCAAAGTACTGTAAGAGCTGCTTCCCTTTCCCTCTGAGACCTCCGTTGCTCAATTTTCTCTTGCACCTAGTTTTTTTTGTTTTTTGGCTTTTTTTCCTTTTTTACAGGCAGTAGTGGGGATTAAACCCAGGTCATTATACCTCTGAGCTATACCACCAGCCCTTTTTATTTTTTGTTTTGAAACAAGGTCTCCCTAGGTTGATGAGATTCTATTTGCCGAGGCTGTTCTCGAACCTGCAATCCTCCTGTCTCAGCCTCCCAAGTGCAGGTATATTCCACCTTGTCCAGCTTTAACTATGTTAATCTTTCACTTGGAAGGTCTTGATTTACCCTCTGTTTTCTATTTCCCATGCAATTGCCTTAGTTCAGATCTTTCTTTCTTTCTTCCTTTTTTCCTTTCACTAGGTATTGAACCTTAAACCTAGAGGCATTATATACCTCTGAGTTACACTTCCCAGTCTCCCTCCTTTTTATTTTATTTTACTTTTTTGTATTTTGTATTTTGAAACAGGGTCTGGCTAAGTTGCTTAGGGTTTGAGGATTTTGCTAAGTTGCTGAGGCTGGCCTTGAACCTGTGATCCTTCCGTCTTAGGCTCCCAAGTACAGGGATTATAGGCCTATGCCACAACATCTGGCTTCAGATCTGTATTTCTTAATTATAAGAACTAGTCTCTTAGTTTATCTCCCTAATTTCAGTCTCTTCATCTTTCATTCTCCTTTTTACATTTCTAGGAGCTAACTTTCTCAAATAGATACTATTATATAACTGCTCTAATGAAAAACCTTCCTTGCCTTCCATAAACCTTCCTTGCCTTCCATAAACCATCCCAAAGGATGGTCCTGGTATGAGCAGTACTGGTATCACCTGGAAACTTATTGGAAATGCAGATCCTGGGGCCCAACTCCAGACCTACTGAATTAGAGACTTTAGGATTGATGGCTACTCTTTTAACACATCCACCACTTGGGCTTGATGCTGACTGAATTTGGAGAGCCTCTGGTCCATTGATGTGCTCTAATACCTTAGGGCACACAAACCCTGGTTCTTTTCCTACTTGTTCCTCACCACTACCTTCTCCCCTTCCCTCCCCTACACATTTGCCACCTTTCACTTTCATTCTTTCATAAGCTATTGAACATGAGTTTGTCTTTTCTGTTCAAAACACAAGACAGTCCAGCTCCTAGGTGGCTCCAGTGACTGGGGCTGGGGTGCTCCCATCATGCCATACTACCTTCAGTTAGGTACACAGCATGGCATTTAATACATAAGCCCCTGCCATAGAGTCTCCTCAAGAACCCCCATGAACCAGCCTCAGCTACTTAGTGAGGCCCTGTGCAACTTAGTGAGACTCTGTTTCAAAATAGAGAATAAAAAATAGGGCTGGGGTTGTAGCTTGGAGGTAGATTGGGTTCAATCTCCAGTTCCACAAATACAATACAATATAATATAATAAAATACAATAAACTCAAGTTGTTTAAGAAATCCCTATTTATTATAATTATTATTTGGTACTAGGGATTAAACCTAGTAGCATTCTACCTCCATGCTACACTCCTAGCCCAATTTTATTTTTATTTTGAACAGGGTCTCACTAGGTTGAGGAGTCTCACTACTTGCTGAGCCTGTCCTTAAATCTGTGACTGTCTTGTCTTGGCCTCCCAAGTACTGGGATTATAGGAGCACGCCACCTTGCCTGGCAGCAAATTTCTGTTTGTGTGTGTGTGTGTGTGTGTGTGTGTGTGTGTGTGTGTGTGTATGTGTGTGATACTGGGGATTGAACTCAGAGGCATTCTACCTTTGAGCTACACCCCCAGCCTGATTTTCTTTTTTAAAAAATCAGCACACCATAGTTGAATCATTGCAGTGTCCTGCAAAAAGCAGGGATTTAATCAATATTTCTTTTTTCTTTCTTTTTCTGGTGGTCCTGGGGATTATACCCAGAGGCTACACCCTCATCTCTATCCCTATTTTATTTTTTATTTATTACTATTAGTAGTAGTAGTAGTCGTAGTAGTAGTTGTACTGGAGGTTGAACCTAGAGGCATTCTACCTCCAAGCTATACCTCCAGTTCTTTTTATTTTTAATTTTGAAACAGGGTCTAAGTTCCTGATAGCCTCACTAAGTTGCTGAGGCTGGCTGCAAACCTCCAATTCTCCTGTCTCAGCCTCCAAAGTATTGGGATTACAGGCATATGCCACCAGGCTTGTAATGAAAATTTCTTGACTATCTGGTCAATTACTTAGGAAAGTTAACCCGAGAATCAAGGGTACATAGCCCTGAGCTTGCTTCCTGGCTTTTTGTTTTGTTTTTCTTCTTTTGATTTCACTTTCCACTTCCTCTAACTAGACAGTACTTGCATCATAACAACCAAACAGCAGTTATCACTAAAAGAAACAGTATTTTGTTTAGCTGATTTTAGGTATTGATCTAATCTCTGGCATCTCAAGGTAATATTCTTCACAGCCTCAAACATCTCAAATTAGAGATGCCTGTTAAACAGTTCCTAAAATGTCCTTCAGGGTTCTAAACGTTTTGCGACTACTCCCTCACATGGTTCCCGTTTCTGATCATAATTATCCTTAGGTCTTCAGGTGGTTTGGATGTGAGGCCTTCAACCAGCTCCAGCTATATAAGCTTATATGTATATATAAGCGAGCTGTATCCCAGCGAGCAAGCGGCGGGTTGTGGCTAAGGGCGCCGCTGAGCGGATAACCCCCGTCAGGTCGGGTCAGAGGGGCCTTGGGTGGAAAATGAATGGGGAAGTTTTTGGGGGCGGGTGCAACCTGCAGCTGGGAGAAATCGAAACTCAGCTGTTAAAACCGCTGCCCTGCACTTTGGAATCGCCTCTCGAGACTCCTTAGGCGTCACAGCCAGCTTCCCTCCCGCAGCGGCCGGACCGCGGGCTCTGCGGCTCTGAACCATGTCCACCCGCAGTAGTGTGGTGGGCTCCAGGCTCCGCACCTACTCTGCCTCCCAGGCCCCCCATGGACCTCGCGGGGAGATGGGTCCATTGCAAAGCCAGAGACCGAGTTTGGGGGCGGCCTCCCAAGGCCCTGCTCAGGGGAGCCCGGAAAGCGCGGGACAGAGGAGGTAAGTATTTAACAACTTGTCTCCATGGGTGGGACCCCAAACATTCAAGCACTTCCTTGATCTTCGGAGTTTGAAACCATAGGGCCCTATGACAGGGTTTTTGAGAGAATGAAATATCATTTGCTTAAACAAAAGCATCCATGAATGGCCTTATCATGCCCTGTGTCCTTTACTCAATACCAGAGACCCCATTCTCTTTTTATTTGTTGTTGTTGTACTGGGGATTGAATCCAGGGGCATTCTACCTCTCAGCTACATCCCCAGCCCTTTTTCTTTCTTTTTTTTTTTTAAACAGGCTCTCAGTAAGTTGCAGAGGGCCTCACTAAGTTTCTGTGGCTGTCCTTGAAGCTGTTATTCTCCTGCCTCAGCCTCTCAAGTACTGGGATCACAGGTGTCTCTACCATGTTCAGTTCTCCCCATTCCCTTTGATAACTCTGCCTTACTGATTCTTGTGATTGGCTACAGGATTGAAAGATATGGGTGTGTGGAAACCACCTGGGTTTCTTAATTTTCCAGGTATCTGCAGAATGTATACTCCAACTAAGTGTGAAAATACGTTTTCCCTTACTGTTTTTAAAAAAGTGTACCCTTATCGCATTCACCACATTGGAATGGGTTAGACAGAGGATCCAAATGTTGCCCTTAGGAGCAAGTTTGCACCCCAAGCAGACTCCTACATAAACTAGCCTGCTGGGGCTAAGGGAGCAAGGCAGAGGGAGTGAGGACTAGGAGAGTCAAGGCTGCAATGCCCCCTAAGCAGAAACGGATAGGAAACATTTACCCTTGGCCTTTGGTTCTGGGACTGCAGCACCTTGGACATGCTTATTATGCAGGATGTCAGTGAATTCTCTTTCTACCCAATGGACTGAGCTGCTTTCATTCAACACTACATTTTGAAGACACTGCTGCCTTTGAAGTGCTGCCTCTGTGAATTGGAACTGTCCAAACAATTTTATTTTTAGTTTCCCCTTTTTCAGCAACTTCTTTGTCACTTGAAAGACAAATGCTGGTTGCTAAGGAACAGTATATAACCTTATGACCAATAAAGAGTAGAGTTTCTTTCATCCCTGACTTTTGAAAGTATCAGGCCCTTACCATTATTCAGCTTAGGGTACCCTAAGATGGAGTGGACAATCTGGAAATCAATTAGAGATGGCTGGATTTCTCTCCTCAGAGTAACTGGCATCTTGCCACGGCAGAACCCACTAATTCAAACAATCTACCTCTCTGTAAAGTGTAGCACCGAAGAGCAACTGAGGTCATGGACACATGGTCTCCTGTCCAGGAGTGGATAATGGTAAAAATCACTTACATGACCTTTTCTGTTAAGAAGCATCTATTAAGCCGGGTGTGGTGGCGCACGCTTGTAATCCCAGCATTTGGGAGGCTGAGACCAGAGGATCCGGGTTCGAGGCCAGCCTCAGCTACCTAGTGAGGCACTCCGCAACTTAGTGAGACTCGGTTTCAAAATAAAAAATAAAAAATAGGGCTGGGGGTGTAGCTCGGAGGTAGAATGTCCCTGAGTTCAATCCCTAGTACCAAAAAAAAAAAAAAAAAAAAAGCATCTATTTGGATTTAAGCATTTATTTGTGTGCACATATCATCTCATAAGCATTTGCGGTTGTATCTATCTGTTTTCTTATTTGATTATAATTACTCCAGGATCTTGCTGGACCAAATTGCTCAGAGAAGGGCAGTTTTCTGATTAGTTTTCCAGGCCTTAGTACCCTGAAGACCTCATTGCATACTACTTTGTGATTTCTAAGAAGATTTGCAAATAGACCATTAGAGAAATTCCTGGAAGAGTTCAGTTATATCTCACAGATTTCTTCCTTTTTTTTTTTTTTTTTTTCATGTGAGTCAATTGCAGAGTATTTAGGATATATTCCCTTTTAGGTGATTAACATCTAAGATGGTGTTTGGGACACTCTGAATTCTTACATTTCCATTCCTCACTTAATATCTACTTTCTGACTTATCTCCTTTAACAGTAGTGGGAGACCAAGGGGAAGGGTTCAGTGACAAGTAATATCTTGGTAAAATCAACAAGGACAAGAAAAAGTTAAGGTTTTATTTATTTGGGGGAGAGAGATTGGAAGCAATTTCTGATGGAAAATTAAGAAGAAAGGGAATATGAAGTTAAGGGCTTTAATTGTGAAGGTCTTTTGTTTAGAATTTGAACTTATTTATATGGTAAAAGTTAAAATTTAATCTTGTTTTGTGTGCATCCTTCTACTTCTTTTGGGGACCCCAGAATGGGAACTAGAAACATGGGCTATGATGCTAGGTGGCCTTGGGTTTGAGTTCTGATTCCTTTATTCCTTGCTTTCTGAATGATATCATTACTTAAAATAATTACCAACCTCCAAGCAGATATCCAGTAAATGTTAGGAGCTGGTACTCTAACTTCATTTAATAAACATTTATTGACCAAGTACTATGCTGTAACCCTTAAATTGAGTGATTGTGCTTTGAAAAAACATGCTGATTTAAAATACTTACATATGAACAAAATACACTGGCAATCATTTAAAATCAGTGATTCCTGAGGACCTTTGATAGACTATCTAGCAGGCCTGGGTTTGTTTGTTTTTTTTCTTTTCTCAGTACTGGGGATTGAACCCAGGAATATTCGTCCTCCAAGGTATACCCCCAACCCTTTTTATTTGTTTATTTTGAGATAGAATCTTGCAAAATTGCTGAGGCTGCCCTCTAGCCTGTGATCCTTCGGTCTCAGCCTCCCAAATACTGGGATTATTGGCATGTGCCACCACACCCAGCTAAACCTATATTCTTGATGATATTTGGATTTAAGTAATTATAACTACTTACTAATTCATACTGGCTTTCCCAGTTCTTTTTCTTTTTTCTTTTTTTTTTTTTTTTTTTCGGTACTGGGGATTGAACTCAGGGACATTCTACCTCCGAGCTATACCCCCAGCCCTATTTTGTATTCTTTATTTTGAAACCGGGTCTAACTAAGTTGTGGAGTGCCTCACTAGGTAGCTGAGGCTGGTGTTGAACCCGGATCCTCCCATCTCAGCCTCCCAAATGCTGGGATTACAAGCGTGCACCAACATGCCCAGTTTCCCAGTTATTTTTCAGTTGGTGATTTTTATTTATTTGGGGACTGAACTCAGGAACACTCTACCACTGAGCTACTTCCCCAGCCACTCAAATTATTTTTTATTTTGAGACAGGATCTCATTAAATTGCCCAGGTTGGCCTGGAATTTATAATCCTCTTCCATAGCCTCTATAGTTGCTGGGATTATAGACATACATATGATGATTTTTGTTTTGTTGCTAAATATTGTAAACTATCCACATAGATTTTGAGAGAAAAAAACTTATAAAAAATTCTAGTGCAAAGTGAGCTTTTATCCTCCCTTTTAATATTTTGCTTGTTTGTAAATATCTTTCACTTGTATCACATCTAGACACACACTAGGCCAAGGCATGTGTTTTTAACCTGTTTTGCCCAATTCTGAGCAATAGGTTCTTACCTGTGATGGTAATAGAGGCTTCACTTCTTTGAGATACTTGCTTATCATCATACCAGCACACCTTGATGCTGCTTGGAAGAAATAAAAAGATATTCTGGAAATGAACCCATAATGTAGAATTTTACTGCACAGTCACCTTTAACATATTTTATATACAAATTTAGTTTGCCTTAACATATTTGTGGCCTACTTTATATAGAGTACTGTAGAGACTTAAAACTGAGCATTAATAATAGCAAATACTTACATAGTGCTTACTGTGTAATGATGCATTACTTTTACTAACACAATCCTCCCAACAACCCTATAGTAAGAGAGGATCTTTAGTTCTGGATAATTTAAAGCATTAGGAACAAATAACCTTTCGACAAAAAAGAAGAGCTTATGAAGCCTACTATCTAATTGATGGGGCAGGCATTTATTAGATAATTACACAAATAAATCTTTATGTGTGCCATAAAGGAAAGCCAGCGTCTGAGCTAACCCTGGGAGCAGGAAGTTCTTGCCTAAAAATCCATGTTTAAGCTGTGACCTACAGGATAAGGAGAAGTTGTGTGTGTGTGTGTGTGTGTATTTTCTGACACCAAATATGTCATTTCAATACCAACTAACTCTGTAACACCAACTGGGTGTCCTACAATTCTGTCCAATTCTGACTGCAACTACACAGTTAGTGTAGATTCCACAAATTAAGGTCCCATACATCTGCCCCTGATTCAGACTTCAGACACCAGCTACAAAAGGGGTTCCCAGACCAGGAGACCACAAGTTAAGGGGTTTCCCACAACTTCTTCCTGCCCCAAATATTGCTAATTCACTAGAATAAATCTCAAAACTCACAGAAGCCATTATCTTTAGAGTTTTAGTATAAAGGTTACAACTCAGGAACACCCAAGTGGAAGAGATGCACAGGGCCCAGCACGGGGCAAAGGTGAAGGGCAATGTGCTGACCGCTTCTGAGCCCTCTCTGGATGGCTCACCCTCCCCACACCTGGAGTGCTCACTACTGGGACTCTCCCCCAATATGGTGGCTCAAGAGTTCTTATAGAGGCTTTATTATATAGGTATAGTTCAATTAATCATTTGCCACTGGTGATTAAACTCCATCTCTAGCCCCTGGGTCTTGCTCAGAGATTGGGATAGGGCTGAAAATTTCAACTCTTTAATTATATAGGTGGTTTTTCTGGCCACTAGTCCTCATCCTCAAACTATCAAGGGTCCCCACCAAGGGTCCTCTCATTAACATACCAAAAACTATTCAACACTCAGACTTCCAAGGATTTGGGAGCTTGGTACCAGGACAATGACAAATATTTATTTTTTAGCTGGGCTTGGTGGCATACAACTGTAATCCTAGTAGTTGGGAGGCTGAGACAGGAAGATTGTAGGTTCAAGGTCAGTATGTAGTAACTTAGTGAGATCCAGTTTCAAAACTTAAAGGCCTGGGAGTATAGCTCAGAAGTTCAGTGGGTTCAGTCTCTAGTACCACTATATATACTTAAATGGCCTCAATGGCAGCCAGAGAAATTTTTTATTCAGATCTCCTTCAAAAGAACTTACTATGGCTTTTAGCTGGGCATGGTGGTGCACACTTGTAAACCTAGTACCTGGGATGCTGAGATAGGAGGATCACAGGTTCCTTGGTCAGCCTCAGCTACTTAGTGAGGCCCTCTGCAACTTAGTGAGACCTTGTTTCAAAATAAAGAATAAAACATAGGGCTGGGGGGGTAGCTTGGAGGTAGAATGCCCCTGAGTTCAACAATCTCTAGTAGTCAACTGAGCGCCCAGCTACCACCCTTGCGTATCATTTGCAGTCCTTGTTCCCAGAGCTCATTGTGCCATGTTCTTCCCAGCCATGTCTGAGCATTCCAGGGACTAGTGCCAGCCTGTTCCTGGCTCATATAGGACTTCTCTGTTGGGCAACTTTTGACAGAGGACTCCCCACTAACCCATCCAAGATTTTCTGAGAACTGCGTAGCTCTCCGAGGCTCTTACTACTCAATCCCCCCTCCCTTCTGTCCTCTCATGACTATCAGACCTGCTTCTGTTCTTGAGGCTTTCCTGCTTCCCTCTGCTGCTTCCCCTTTTATCCTTTGCAAACACTTCCTTTCTACATCTTTTTCATGCCTAAGCCCATCTTCATGACTGCTTCTTAGAGGATCCAAAGTGACACAGTCCCTAAGACACACCGTATCCTAGTCGCAGTAGCGTGGATAATTTATTTCATGTCCATGATTGACATACTGTGTCTCTTTCTTCTTATTTCTTCCCTTGGGGCCCAGAGGATATTCCCTAGTTTCTTTAATCCCAGCTTGTTTTGCTTAGGGAGAAGGAAATAACTCTTGTAATTGACACTTTTCCTTCCTTTGATTCTCACACTTTCAAGGGAAAAAAAGAGAATAAAAGACAGCTTGGTAAGAGCATTTATTAATGGCCAATTATGGATTTCTCTCTCTTTAAAAAGCATTGTGTTTTTATGCTGTTTTATAAGTACCTTGAAATAGATGGGATATAAATTGGGATATAGGATAATATAGTCATTAAGTTTTTTTTGTTGTTGTTTGTTTTTTTGTGGTACTGGGGATTGAACCGAGAGGCATTCTACCTTCAAACTACACACCCCTAGCACAATTTTATTTCTTATTTGGAAACAGGTTTTGCTAGGTTGGTGAGAGTCTTACTACTTGATGAGGCTTTCTTCAAACCTGTGACCTTCCTGTCTCAGTCTCCCAAGTACTGGGATTACAGGCATGCACCACCACTCCTGGCTTCAGTTCAATTTTTATAAATGTCACTATCTTTTTTTTTTTTTTTTGTGGCACTGGGGATTGAACCCAGAGACATTCTACCTCTGAGCTATATCCCCAGTCCTATTTTATTTTTATTTTGAAATAGTGTCTCACTAGATTAATGAGAATCTCACTATTTGCTGAGACTGTCCTCAAACCTAGGAACCTCCTGTCTCAGCCTCCCAAGTACTGGGATTACAAGTGTGTGCCACCACATGCCCAGATTAAATGTCACTATTTAATGTACATATTCTAATACCCTAAAATATGGTTTCTTATGTTTAAGACAGAACCTTTAAGTCATTCTTGAGTCACCTTAGTTACTTTTGAATTAGCCACAGAAAAGATTCAGAAGTGTGGATTTTTACATAGTTATTTGAGCCTATAAGAACTGCTTTAACTATTCCTTCTTCGCTGTAGCACTCCAGAGCTCAATTTCCTCTCATCATATGATTATGAGGAAATCAGCTTTTGCCTATAGATGCTAAATGGCGTGAAAGCATCAGGTAATAAGGAATGCTTATTACCCCCTCCTAGAGATGAAGGACTGGGGAATGCTGCAGTTCCTTTTAGTGTCATGAAATAATAGTGCATCGCAAGAGAAGATCTATGATTGATTCTAATAAGTAATATTCCTGATGGCTCAATATAGGTGGTTATTCATTAGGGGATTATTTAACTCAATCTGTAGAGGAGGCTCATAAGCATTCAGGAAGTTGGATAGTATTTAACTCTTAGTAACAATGATACGGTTCAATGAGCTGGGTAGGTGTTTCGATAATTACCAAATTAAGTACTGAACTAATTAGTAGTGCAATGCCTATTTAATTTATTTTTGAAATGATAAATGAAACAAAGCATTGCAGTATTGTGGTATAAATTAATTTTAAGTGGCCCGGAATAAACCGAGTACCGCTAAAATAATAAAAATCAAAATAACAATCAATATGGCATATATTTCAAATGCTTGGCCATGTGCTAGATCTTGTGCTAAGCAGGTCACATACATTACTGAATTTTATCTTCAAAATAAATACTTTGCCACTTTATAGATGAGCAAACTGAGTCAGGGAAGTTTAAATGATTTATTTTCCTTCCTTCCTTCCTTCCTTCCTTCCTTCCTTCCTTCCTTCCTTCCTTCCTTCCTTCCTTCCTTCCTTCTTTTTGGTGGTACTGGGAATTGAACCCAAAGGCATTTGACCTCCGAGCTACATCTCCAGACCAATTTTGTTTCTTATTTGAAAACAGAGTCTCACTAGGTTGCTGAGAGCATCACTAAATTGCTGAGGCTGTCCTTGAACCTGTGATCCTTCAGTCTCAGCCTCCCAAGGACTAGGATTACAAGCGTGTGTCACCATGTCCGGTAATTAAATAATTTTCAAAGTGCTCACTGCTCTTCTTAATCATAGAACCAGTACTCAAACCTGAGTCTGTCTACCAAAGTCTGGATCCTGTCCATAATAGAGATCTGGAGAAGGAGTGATACTGTTGCTATCTCATGTCCTACCTATGGTTTTATATTCACATCAAATTTTATAGGCTAAAGAGAACATTACTATAGATGCAGTAATGTGACATTTACTTACACCGGTAGGAGAAAACATTTCTTTTCTCACCCATCCATAGGTTCATGACTGAGACCTTTATAACAAAATACATCTTAAGAGAATAGCCTACAAATTAAGTTTGGATGACAGGAAAATCATTGTGTGTGTGTGTGTGTGTGTGTGTGTGTGTGTACGTGTGTGCGTGCACACATACACACACACTGGAGGTTGAACCCAGGGACATTCTACCTCTGATCTACATCCCAGCCCTATTTTATTTTTATTTGGAAACAGGATCTCACTAAGTTGCAGAGGGCCTTACTAAGTTGCTGAGGTTGGCCACAACCTGTGATTCTCCTGTCTCAGCCTCACAAATACTGGGATTACAAGTGTGTGCCACCACATCTACTAAGAAATCTTATTTTTGTTTAGGTTTGATAAAAGGTGAACAGTTGTATAGAAATATGATTTGTCAAAAGGGAGTATGACCTAATGGTATAAACTGGAGAAATCCAGCAAGGCCTGTTGGCTCAGATTCATCTTCATGTGTCTGTGCCTTCTTTTTCTTCCAGGTATAAGGTATTGCTCTGAAATGAGGGTCTGAAGACCTACTTTAGGGAAAGGTCAGAGAATTCTTTTAAGACCTGTTTCAAGGGAAGAATGGTAGGGAAGGTCAGAGACACCTTCCTGCCTCAATGTCAGGGTGCTGTATATGGGGATAGTGTATCTTGGATAGAGCCCAACTTTAAAATTATTTGGACAGAAAACTAGTTCGCAAGCTGCGTGTGGTGGCACACACTTATGATCCCAGTACATGGGAGGCTGAGACAGAAGGATTGCAGGTTTACAGCCAGTCTCAGCTACTTAGTGAGGCCCTGTTTCAAAATAAAGAATAAAAATAGAGCTGGGGGTATAGCTCAGAAGTAGAACGTCTTTGAGTTCAATCCCCAGCATTAACACACACAAACAACAAAATTCACATTTCTGTGGAAGTCTTTTTTTTTTTCCCTGCTGCTTTTCACAAGTGACAGAGAGCTTGATGATGGCCTCCTGCTAGAGCACTTTTCTCACTGTCACGTTTCTGAGCAACCTCAGTCACATAAGTGACCTCCAGCAATTTTTCAGACTTCTGATCATAGGCTATGGAGAGCAGCTCATTTGACATCATGACCCTAATGCATGTATGAGTATATATGAGGGTGTATATAATTGAAAAGAAACTTCACAAAACAGTTCTCACCATATGTATATGTGATACACTCTGACATTATTCTATTCTTGTTCATTAAACATAAATCTATTGAATTGATTTCACAACCCATTAGTGGGCTACCACCTACAGTTTGAAAAGCACAGTTCTATGCATGGCAAAAGAGATTTAGTGGATGGAAAGAAAAGACATTTCAATTTGATTAAATCAAATTTACCTTCCTGTTTATGCAGGAGGGTAGAAATTATGGTCTTGTTTAGAACGAATTTCTAACTTTTCTGCTCCTCAGTGTGATATGCATTTGCAGTCTGCCAAGTCTTGGGGAGCAATCATTTTTGTTCAAATACAGTATCATCAAAAATGAATGGACATTTTTCAAAAAGTCTTTGACAGCTGAAACAGTGAAACAATAAATCAACAGGATGATGAAAGCTCAGAAACACATAATACCTATAATGATCAGTAGAAGCATAGCTGAAATGAGAAAAAAATGAAACATAGTTCAATTACACAGTAAAGTTACTTACTTGAAAGTCGGTAGAGTGCTGTAAGGTTATACATGTTGTTAAGGTTAATTGCATCTATTCAGAATGTATTTGAATTTGAAACAAAAGCTTAAGAGAAAAAAATAATCAAAGGGAGAAGACTGCTTTTGAAGGGTCTGTTCTATATCAGAGAATCAACTGATGATGGTTTCTTTGTTGTATAATGTTTATAATCCCCCCCCATATGAAGACTTAAAAAGCAATCTATTAAAGTCCTGTAGAAAAATTGAAGACATTTAGCATGTTAAAATTCAAGGGCTAGTATGGCCCAGTGTTTGTTTTACTATGGTACAAATGAGAACAGAAATCCTGTGCTACCTAGTCTGTAAGAAAATCCAAGTCCCTGTTTTGAGAAGTATTTAAAATATTTCCCCACCAAAAAACCTTTGGACTACTTTTTCTTAATTATAAAAGTTGCATATGCTTGTTATAAAATCTCAAATATTATAAAAATAATATTGTATGTGAAAGTCTCCTGCAATTTTAGCCTTTAGAAATAAATGCTTCGAAGAGTTTAGTATAAAGAGATCTTTGTTTCTAAGGTGTACTTCTATTCTTCACGCCAAGTAGAATATATTAGAGGCATTATACCTTTAATTTCTCCTGCTAAGAGAAGGTGCCATGTAGGGGAAGATAGGTTCTATTTCTCTATTTTAAAATGTGATTGCTAGCTACCACATAAGCAGATACCATTTTCCCCATTGCTTTATTATTTATTTATTTATTTTCGGTACTGGGGATTGAACTCAGGGGCCTATTACCTCCGAACTACACCCCCAGCCCTATTTTTTTTTTTTTTTTTTTTTTGCAGTACCAGGGATTGAACTCAGGGGCATTCTACCTCTGAGCTATACCCCCAGGACTATTTTTTATTCTTTATTTTGAAACCGAGTCTCACTAAGTTGCAGAGTGCCTCACTAGGTAGCTGAGGCTGGCCGCGAACCCGGATCCTCCGGTCTCAGCCTTCCGAATGCTGGGATTACAAGCGTGCGCCACCACGCCCGGCTCACATTGCTTTATTATTTATCTGTACAGGAAATAATCCTTATCCTCACAATGGAATCTTAGGTAGCATCTCCTATATAGTGGTCTCTAAAAATGGTTAACCTAACCTAACCATGAGGAAATAATCCTTTCTTTGAATCCAGGTCATGAGGCATTCTACAAGACAATTTATCTAGACTTCTCAAAAAAAAAAAAAAAAGTCAGTTGTGATAGGAAAAAAAAAAGTCAAGGATATTGTCCTAGATTATGAGTCTACAGAGACATATGTGATCCATAATTGGATCCAGGATGAGGGAGTAAGGAGGATATTAAAATTGAAACGGTTTTTAAATTTAAATATAATTAGGTAATGCATTAGGTTCCTTCAGGTGTAGAAATGGTAGAAATGTTATGCATATATAGGAGAATGTTTTGGTTCCTTGGTGCTAAAGTATTTAAGGGCAATGTGTCATGACCCTTCAGTTTACTTTTATATGGTTCAGAAAAAAAATAGGAGAGAAAAAGTGTGTAAAACATTAACAATTGGTAAGTACAAGTAGATTAGATACTAGTATATGGCTCTTCACTTACTAATATTTAAATTTTGTTTGTTAAACTTAATTTTTTTGTACCAGAAGTTGAACCCAGAGGCATCCTATCTTTGAGACATACCCCCAGCCCCATTTCATTTATTATTTTGAAGCAGGGTCTTACTAAGGTGCTGAGACTAGTCTTGAATCTGCAATCCTACTGTCTCAGCCTCCCAAGTACTAGGATTACTAGCATGTGTCACCACATCCGGCTCAGACTTAAAATTTTTTAAGATTAAAAAGTTGGAAAAAAAAGTAATTCTAGGTAATATCTTAAAGCTCATTGTGCCTTTCTCTATCTTTTCTCCTTTTTTCTCTTTAGGTACCTAGAGAACTTAAAAGAAGGTTTGTCATGAGTTGTATACTTGAGATTTGTGCAGTTTACTATAGGTATATTTAAATGAGTTAAGGAACAAACCCTGGGCTCAGAGCTATACTACCATTTGAAAGGGATGAATATTTACTATTCTTTAAAGATATATTTATCAATACTACTTTGTTTTGCTCAATAGTTCTTATTACTCCTGGAACAGAAATATTGAAATCAGGAATGAGGATATACATGTTAGAGGTAAGAGTCAAAACCAAGGATGTAAAAAACAATATTGGAAAAACTAAATTTTATATATACACATATGAAATATAATATATACATATGAAATATTATATATATTATATGAAAAAGATGAATACAAGAGATTAAGTCACAGCATGAAAAAAGATGTACTAGTGACTCAGGACATATAATAGCATAGGTATCATACGTGACATACAACTATCATTACCTATAAAATAGATGTTCTCCATAGGTTTCTTAAGCAAGGCTTTGTTTATTTCTCTCTTATAAAATAAATCTGAGGGTAGATAATCTAGGGCTAATGTAGTACAGTAGGCAATCATGATAGAACATTTGTTATTTTCTGGTATTGTTCTAAGCATTCTTTATCTATACCTTATGAGGTAGAGGGTTGTTACCCCATTTTACAGGTGGAAAAAACCAGAAAAACTAACTTGTTCAAAGTTGTGTAGTAAGGAAGTAGCAGAATTAGGGTTTGAAGCCAGGAAGTTTGGCATAGATTGACATGAAGGGGGTGGTTTTATAGTCAGATGGCATCAGATTGCTTCTGCCTTTCTACTCTGCCATTCCTTATGCATGACTTCCATATTCAGGATGCCTCATTGACCAAAATAGCTGTTTGAGTACCAGTCACTGCTTCAGCCTTCCAAGAAGGGGGAAATTAACCTGTGACATGTATAGAAATCCATTTTAATGGCTTCCACTTTTATCTTGATGTCCCAAACCTACACATGATTACACCTAGCTATTAAGGTTGAAGATTACAGTATTTTAACTGGTCTTATTTTCAACCTGAATAATACAGAAGTGCTGTTAATAAGGAGGAAATGAGAATGAATGTTGGGGAGGTCCAGCATCTCTTCTACTTTAAGAACTGAGGAAAGTCAGGCATGAGGGTGGAAATTAATTATATGATCAAGCTGTCCATGGGCTTTTGGAAATGCAAATAGGATATCTAAGGAAGAAAAATTTAAATGTATTTCACATTCTTGTCCTTAGTATTGATTTCAAAAGACTATTAGAATTTTCTTCTGGATAATGCTCTGTGCAAAGTTTTTATACATTTGGCAGAATTATTTATAATGAATATTTGAAATAACTGAAATAGCTGAGTATTTTGATGCATCCATGTTGTGAAATATTGTTCAGCCACTTAGCATTAAGCATGTAGCATTAATGTAATTGAGTTGGAGAAACCACTTATAAATGAAAGCAAGATATATATTTGTACTTAAAATACAACCGCAAACTGTTATAATATCTAGAGAACATAACTTATATGGAAATTTACTCAAATGAAACTGTAACTGACATATTTGAGAGGTGAGATTATGAGTGACATTTAAATATTCTTAAAATACTTTTTTTTGTATTTTCTTCTATAAGTTTCTCTTAAAATTAAAAATTAGAAAAAACATTTAATTTCTAAAAGTTCTATGTATAGATTTAGGTATATATAACTATATTTTGCAATTTTGGTTTTTTCTATTAAGTCATAGACAACTTGAGTGATGCAAAAGACATGAACACCACCAGCTTTAAGCTCTATTAATATAACCAAAAGAAAATACATAGTTCCTTTGATAAACAAATGGTTGTGATGCAAATGTCAACTTCCTTATTATCATTAAGCTATCCCCCACCCACCAAGCTCTGAACCTAGAGCCTTACAACATGCTAGGCAAACACTCTACTACTGAGAATACCTCCAGTTCCTCTAAGCTTTTCTTAAAAAAGAGCATTAATCCTCACTATTCCCTTATTGGAAAAGACAGTCTTCCTTGGGCTTCTTGTACTTTTAAATATTTTGCTAGGTATGTCAAGTTTTGCCACTCTTTAATTGGGCTATTTCTTAGGGTTGTTTACCTAACTAGAATCAGGAGAGCCGGGCATGGTGGCGCACGCTTGTAATCCCAGCATTCGGGAGGCTGAGACCAGAGGATCCGGGTTCGCGGCCAGCCTCAGCTACCTAGTGAGGCACTCCGCAACTTAGTGAGACTCAGTTTCAAAATAAAGAATAAAAAATAGGGCTGGGGGTGTAGCTCGGAGGTAGAATGCCTCTGAGTTCAATCCCCAGTACCGCAAAAAAAAAAAAAAAAAAAAAAAAATAGAACCAGGAGAGATGAAGTATACTCTTCCCTAAGACAAAGAACAGGCTTGCTTACTATCTGCTTTAAAGATGGTGGGTTCCCCAAACTTAGTGTTTCTCAGCTTTAGTGCAGACACAGCATATGTGCAGCATTCATCATGTTATCCCCATAAGACCTTGGGTCAGAGAGAATAGATGTAAATAAGCCAATGTTCATGCTGCATGCTATGCCATGCGTAATACATTCCTTTGTCTCTAATTCAGAAGTTTCATGTTCTGCCAGGGCTCATGAAATAGTGATAGTGTACATAAAACCCAGTAGCAGGCTAATTTATTTGCTTGAAAGCAAAGTCATGCATCAAATCATAGATCTGACACCTCTATGTTCTAAACATATAACTTCCTTATAGTTACTTTTACCGAGGAAGCAGTTTTAGATATTTTGCAAGCATACCTACCAATTGATTCTCATCTTTACTTTAGTTATTGGGTAGTTCTTGCATTACACATGTATTTCTTGTATCTTTAGTGTGAATCCTTCTTGTTAACTTTTTTTTCATCTTTGTTTATGGATTATGTGTGTTTAAGTGAAGAAATACAATATCTCAGGTCCACTGTGTGTAGTTGTGCAGCTTGGTAACTAGCTGCCCAGCTAATGTAATTTGGAACTGAAACAGGCACCAAACCATGTGCCCTAGTATGAGATTACCTCCACCTGAAAGAAAGGGCACAATTTTCTGATTTGTATAAACTTACTATGTCTCACTAAGGCATGGAGATTGTGTGTGTGAGTGAGTGTGTGTGTGTGTGTGTGTGTGTGTGTACGTACACCTCTTTCTTATTTCCATAAAGGTATCATTTAAACAAAAGCCCTATCTCTTACTTGCTTATTTATCTTTACCCTCTGGGTTTCTTTTTTAGCCCTCTAACCGAAGCTGTGAATCATATTGATGAAAGAAGTAAGCAACTTCACATCAGTTTCTTGGGTACACAGATAATATTTTAAGCTCTGCAGGTTCTAAGACCAAAGAGGATCATTAACCCATTCACACCCCAGATATGAAATGCTGGATCAGAGATGGCACAACAGACTTGAGGTCAAGGGTGACTTAGCCTGGTCTTATTCTGTCGCCCCTTCCCCCTTGGGAATTTGGTCTGTTTTAAAAAGAAGTTTTTAAAACCTTAATGCCTTAAAAGTTTTTGACTCATGCTTAAAAAACAGCAAGCTTCAGATTCCTGTATTGGGGACGATATAACAAAAATTGATATAGAATCTCACATCTAGAAAAATATCCAATGCTTTGATTACCCCCAAATGCTTCTTTTTTTTTTTTTTTTTTTTTTTTTTTGCGGTATTGGGGATTGAACTCAGGGGCATTCTACCTCTGAGCTATACCCCCAGCCCTATTTTTTTTTATTATTTTATTTTGAAACCGAGTCTCGCTAAGTTGTGGAGTGCCTCACTAGGTAGCTGAGGCTGGCCTCGATCCTACGGTCTCAGCCTCCTGAATGCTGGGATTACAAGCGTGCGCCACCACGCCCAGCCCAAATGCTTCTTTTTAAAAAATTTATATATAACCACGGATAGGATTTTCTTAAGCTGGTGGCACATGCTTGTAATCCCAGAATTTGGGAGGCTAAGACTGGAGGATCTGGGTTCGCGGCCAGCCTCAGCTGCTTAGTGAGGCCCTCTGCAACTTAGTGAGACCCTGTTTCAAAATAAAGAGTGAAAAATAGGGCTGGGGCTGTAGCTCAGAGGTAGAGTGCCCCTGGGTTCCATCCCCAGTATCGCAAAAAAAAAAAAAAAAAAAAAAGTTCTTAAACTACGAAAAACATCAAGTTTTTTTCTCTTTCTCTTCTTTTTTTTATTTTTATTTTATTTTATTTTTATTTTTTATTTTTTTGCGGTACTGGGGATTGAACTCAGGGGCATTCTACCTCCGAGCTACACCCACCTGCGCCACCACGCCCGGCTTTTTTTTTTTTTTTT
>PVLC010007951.1:0-60859 GCA_004027655.1 Graphiurus murinus
CATTCCTGGGCCCCACTCTGGACCCGCCGAGCAGAATTATGTAGGGGGGGGGGGCTCAGCTTTCTCAACTAGAACACGCCCCCTCCCCCAGAGCCTTCTAAAGCCCCCTCAACAAAGTTTAGGGTTGCTGGTCTAGGATCCCTTGGGCACCTGAGCCAAGGAGATGTCCCTAAATGTTGGCTGGGAGCCAGGGCCAGCAGACTGGAAACCCATTAGTTTAATAATAGAAAGCCATTTTTAAATAGGAATGGATTCCTGGGTGTCATCTCGCCTTAGCCAGGGAGGACGGGGAGAAGCTGGCGTTTGGTAGACGCGGAAGGCCGAGGCGGGGCTTGGGCGCCGAGGATGTAGGGAGTGAAGACGCAGGGCCTCCCAACCCATCTGGTTGGAAATACCCACAGAGCCCCAGCCGCCCGGGCCGCAGCCACGTCCACGTTTATGTAATAGAGCAAGCCTCCGCAGGGGCCTCAGGCCGCGCCCCACCTTGAGGGCGCGAGAGATTCGAATGCATGCGGGGTGGAGGGTGCCTTTTTGGGGGGATGCTTTGCAGCTCGGGGGTGTCAATTCCCGGTGCAAGAAACTTCTTGGGCTTTGGTGCTCTAGAAACCTCTGGCGCCTCGCTCGCAGCCCTGGTTGGAGCCCCACTTCCAGTCCAGCCCCGAGCTCCAAGGGGAGGTGTCTGGGTCGCAGGTCCACGCGGCCTCCCCGCGGCGCGGTGTGAACTCGCGGCCGCTTATGTAACCGCGGCCCTCCCCGCAGCACCGTGTGACCCGCTGCATCACCGCGAATGCAGAGGGGGGAGGCGGGGAGGCGGGCGCGCCCATGTGACCCGTCAGATGACTGCGGCCCCAGTTTGCACGGGCTCCGGGATGTCCGCCGCCTCCCAACCCACGTCGACTCGCAGTCACCCCCGAGTGACATTTGATAGAAGCGACAGCTCCAGGGTGGGAGATGGACAGCCGGAGGAGGACCGGGAGCGCGACAGGGGTGAGGGGGGTCCACCCGGGGCTCCAAGGCCTCCTCCGATTTGACTGGGAACCGGCATTGGTGCTGTGTCAAGGACACCTACGGGGAAAAGTGTTAGGGGCGCACGCCTGCAGTCACAAAGCTTGGGACAAGGCTGAGACAGGAAGATCGCAGGTGCGAAGCCAGCCTCTGCGATTTGGTGAGACCCTCAGCAACTTAGCAAGACCCTGTTTCAAAATAAATAAATAAATAAAATAAAATAGGGCTGGGGATGTAGCTTGGAGGTAGAATGCCCCTGGATCAATCTCTAGCAACCCCCCCCCTCCACCTAAGAGAGAGAGAGAGAGAGAGAGAGAGAGAGAGAGAGAGAGAGAGAGAGAGAAAGTGTCAGGGAAGATAAGTTCCCTTCTCCTGCAATGTCGGGGAGTCTTCAAGGTGGGAAGCAGAGCAGAAGCAGGAGAAACAACGCCCCTCAAGCCCGGCTCCAGGTTTGTGGATTGGTTGTAGAAGTTGTTTAGGGTCCCCCTGGGGCACCCCTCTTGGTTTTAAGGGGCTGGTTTGATGGTCAGTTATTGGCCAGAACTTCTCCGGACTAGAGTGTCACTCAGAGGCAGCCCCATCCCTTCTGGCCACCAAGGGATTTGTTAAAAATGCTGGGTCTCTGCTGTACTCAGTCCTCAGAATGAGTGGCCCCGGAAGACCAGGACAGGCCCCCAGGGACACAAGACGAGAGGAGACAGGGGTCCTGGCTGCCGGGGAGGGTGGCCCGTCTGGAGCCCCACGAGGTCTCTTCCTGCACCCTGGGGTGTGGGGAAGGGAGGCATCGGTCCTTTCAACTCTCACTAGCTCCAAAGATGTGGGGACCTTATATTCCAGAGCCCACCCAGTGGCCATCAAAGAGGGCTGAGGTGACACTCCTGGCCAAGATGACACTCCTGGCCAAGCCGGTACCATGCCCTTAGCATTGCTAAGGTCCAGCCAGGCACAGCTTATTTACCCAGAAGAGAAGGAAGGGGGTCAGGGGTGTAGCTCGGTGGTAGAGCGCTTGCCTGGCATCTGGGAGGTCCTGGGTTTCACCCCCAGCATGGCAAAAAAGAAGGCAGAAAAACAAAACAACAACAACAAAAAAATGAACACACACACATACACACAAGACAGAAAGAAAGAGAGGAAAAATGAAAGAAGGAAGAGAAACAGGGTGTCTGTTACTAGTTGAATTAAATCAAATTAACAAGCAAAAGGCCAACTTGCTGCTTTACTGGACACAGTTAACTCCACAAGCAATCTCCCCACTGAAAATGCAAACAAAGCCAGGTATGGTGGCACACACCAGTCATCCCAGTACTTGGGAGGCTGAGGCAGGAGGATCAGAGGGTAGAGGCCAGCCCTCAGCAATTTATCAAGACCCTCAGCAGCTTAGTGAGACCCTGTTTCAAAATAAAAAAATAAAGAGGGATGAGGATGTAACAGGGAATTAGAACACTCCTTAGTTCAGTCCCCAGTAACACACACACACACACACACACACACACACACACACACACACACACACACGGCAAACAGGGTCTAAGGGAGGCTCTTAAAAGGAGGAGCAGAGATCTCCGGGTGCGTAGAAACCCAGTTTTATTTATTTTAGGGCCTTGTTAAGACACATTGGCTTTGAGATAAAAGGTTTCCTTTGAGGGACAGTCCCAAAATGGCTTTGCTTGACTCAATTAAGTGCGACCTAATAAAAGAGAAACCTGGCCGGGAGATAGGCATCATCTCACCAGGTAAGCGTAAGTGCATTCTGCCCAGGTTCAGGAGGCGAGCTCTCCAACACTTAGTCTATTTTGAAAATGCATATCCTTGACACAAATTGCTTTGAAGACGATCCAGGCGCTGATTGCATGCCGAGATAATCATTCTGTATCGCCAGTTTAGGGAACAAGATTTTTTTTGATAAATACTACAGTGTCAGTCTTTGTTAATGATCTGGGAGGGGAAGGGGAGAATCCCGGAAGGCTGGGGCTGTCTCTCTGTGCCTCCTCCTGTCTCTGAGCTCAGGTGGTGGGAGGGCAGGGTCTTGCTCTGTGAACTTTGCACCCTGCCGAATAAGCCCTGCTCACCTGTCAGCTCTCCGGTGCTCACGTGAAGGTGAGACCATGGTGTGTCAACGGAACTGCAGAGGAACCTGAGCTCAGAAGCTTCAGGAGAGAGAGAGAGAAAGATGGATGGATGGATGGATGGACAGATGGACGGATGGATGGTGGACGGAAGCCGTGGTATAGGCTGTAACATAAATGGAACAGGGCGAGTGTTAGTGACTGGGAGGGATCATTTTAGATTTGGCGGTCAGGGTGAGCCTCTCTGAAAAGGTGACATGAAGAAGAAGCATTCTCTCAGGATCCAGCAAGTGCCAAGGCCCTGGGGCAGAGGCTAATTTAGCATGGTGGAGAGTTTGACTCAGGAGATGGGCCCAGGGGTCGCCCTAAAGGCAGGTCCTTGGCATTTATGGGGTTACCTCTGGATTCCTGCTGGTTGGGCTGAAGTGAGAGTTGGACTCCCAGGTGTGTGGACGGGCCAGTAGACTCACCTCTGGGCAGCGTTTCTGGCGAGGAAATGTTTGGAGAGCACTTCACGGGCAACTTCAGTTTGGGGGGGAGGCGTAGGAAGAAGCAATCTAGTGCAGCAGCTAAGGAATTAGAAGATCCTCGTTCGGATCATGGCTCTTCCTACTGATTCTCGGACCACGGACAAATGATCTCACATACCCTGGGCCTCAGTTTACCCATGAAGATAAATCTAATCCATTTCATAGGGGTGAAAACAACTCATGCAATGGTTAAGTCACCAATTAATTCAGCAAATTTAGCAATTTACTAGAACATTACATTAAACAATCTTTCCTTGAATGTCTTAAGTGAATATGAATATTCTTTTGAAGAAAAACATATATGGGCTGGGTGTGATGGTGCAGGCCTGTAATCCCAGTACTTGGAGGCTGAGATAGGAGGATCGCAGGTTTGAGGACAGCCTCAGCAACTTAAGAGAGACCTTATTTCAAAATAAAACATAAAATAGGGCTGAGGGTGTAGTTCAGAGGTAGAATGCCCCTGGGTTAAAGCTCCAGTACCAAACAAACGATATATATGCATACCAAGTCAATTACATTCAATATACTTAGAAATATCTTGAAAAAACATATGCACCCATTAGTATATTCCTTATAAATACCATTATTTAATCAAATAGAGAAGAGAATATTAGAAAAGAATCCGTTTCTTTATATGATTAAAGCATCTTCAGTAATAATCATAAAATGAAATGACTAGTGGCCAGAAAAAAAATGCAATCACTGCCCAACACGTGGGAGGCTAAGACAGGAGGATCGTAGGTTAAAGGCCAGTCTCAGCAATGTAAAGAGACTCCATTTAAAAAAAAAAAATATATATATATATATGTATATATGTATATATATATATATGGCTGGTGTGTAGCTTGGAGGTAGAATGCCCCGAGTTCAATCCCCAGTACCAAAAAACAAACAAACAACAAGAAATACAAACACTAAAAATCTCCTTGAATTGAGTATTAGTTTATGTAATCTTGCCAGTAAAAAAAAAAAAAAGAATCAAGAGAAAAATAGACATGATTGTGAAAAGAAAGGGTAAAAATCTGATTACTCTATCATTTTTATGTCTAGTTAAGATTAAACACTGATCTTTTGGTTATAGTCTCATAAAGTACTATTTTATGTAAATAATTATTCATTAGCTGAGTGAATTTTTACAAAAAAAGCCCTGATGTAATCTATAAAAGGTACAATTTAGGCAACCACCATTGCTATTAGCAATTTATTTTCTTGATTTGTCCTTTAGTTTAAAACAACAACAATTAGAAGAGAATACGTTTCAATGTCAATTTTGGTAAAATATTCAGTGAAATAAAATTTGCACTTACGGAAAGAAAATGTTATGCTTTGTACTTCTCATTGTCTTGCTGTGTTAAATTTGAAAATAACCGGGTGTAGTGGCGTGCACTTGTAAACCCAGTACTTGGGAGGCTGAGACCGGAGGATCACAGGTTCGCAGCCAGCCTCAGCTACTTAGTGAGGCTCTTTGCAACCTAGTGAGACCCTGTTTCAAAACAAAGAATAAAAAATAGGACTGGGCATTGTAACTTGGAGGTAGAATTCCCCTGGGTTCAATTCACACACACACACACAGAGAGAGAGAGAGAGAGAGAGAGAGAGAGAGAGAGAGAGAAACTTTTAGTTGGTGTTTGCTTTTGAATTCTTTGTGGACAGGTCCCACAACGTACCCTCAGTATCTTGGATTTATTTTTATTTTTTATTTTTGTGTAGTGCTAGGGATTGAACCCAGGGGCATTGGACCCCCAGCCCTATTTTATTTTTATCTTGAAACAGGGCTTCGCTAGGTTGATGAGAGTCTCATCCTAAGCCCTTGCTGGCAGTTCCTGGCTAACTCTGCCTCTCTTCCCGTCCCCACCACACTCCCCCAGACTAGCTCAGCGGCGGCAATGTGTGGTCCTCAGGGGTCCACACACCATCGGACGCCACCTCGTTCCGGGCAGGTGTTTTCTTGAATCAGGAGGAATCCTATCAGCAACCTCACTGAAGAGAGAGAACCCATGTGTCTGTTAAGCCGCTGGCTTTGTTCAGAAACTTCTGCTCAGAAACATGTCCTGAGCCCGAAGCTATCAATTAGCTCATGTCCTGGCACGGTCTCCGGTCTCAGGTGCGGTGACGTCACCCCACCTGACGGCTCTGTCTTCTCCTTCGAGATCGCAGAGTGCTTCCCAACTCCCCTTTAATCCTGTTTACAGAACCCTCTAGTTCTTTGTGGTTGGTTTGCAGAGCTTGGGCTGTCTGCCAGGATCTAAGTTGCAGGACCAGGCAGGGACGTGCAGGCCACAGGACGGGCACAGGGCAGGTGCTTTTTTCAAACCTATGGAGACCTGTTGGTCTGCATCAGTGCCGACACCGCCGACACCACCACCATCATCATCACTAGGTACTGGGGATTGAACCCAGGGACATTTGACCTCCCACACTTTTTATTTTTTAATTTTGAAACAAAGTCTCACTAAGTTGTTAAGGTCTCTCCAAGTTGCTGAGGCTGACCTCCAACCTGCGATCCTCCTGTCTTAGCCTCCCAGGTACGAGGATTACTGGCATGTGCCACCATGCCTGGCTAGCGAAAGCTTCTTAATCCTTGTTTGCTGCTTAGCTTTCTGAGTGGCGGGAACCTTCACATAGCTTTAGCGTTCCGCCAGCCCCTTGCTCCCAGGCACTGTGTCCACGTTGCACCATGATGGGCGCAGGAGGGTGGAGCGCGGAGGTCTCCCATCTCACCTTTGCCTTTTGCCGGTCCGCAGAACCAACAGCTGATGTCTGTTTTGGGCGTGGGAATCCCACTACACTGGAAGCCTCCGATAAAGTAAACCAAAACATTTCATTAAAATTCATTTCCTTTTCTCACATCTTACAGAAAACAGAAAAATATTTCAACCTTGGCATAGCCACTGAATTATTCATCTGAAAAATTAAAAACAAAAACACAAACTAAAACTCCAACGAAACACAGGCCGGGTGCCCCTGCCCGTTGCTCCCTGTCGACCCCTCCCTCTGAAACGAGGTTGGGGCCGGTCACCTGCCAGGGCCAGGGCTAAGCCCAGGGTGTCCCCTCTTGTCCCCGTGGGAGCCGCCTGAACCCCGGGGCATGGACCACACGTTGCTGGGAAGGCTGGACCTGCAGTACTTGGAGGGGCCCGGAACTGGGACTCGGGCCCTGCAGGAAGGTGCAGGAACCAGCCAGGGAAGAGGCCTTTCCTGGCTCCCAGACACAGGGCCCAGCCAGGAGGAGAGCCTGTGACCCACCACCAAGTCAGCACTATGCGGTGGCCCTCTCGGGCAATCCCCCTGCAGCGCCTCTGTCCCTCGTTCTCCCTGGAGGCTGGTGCCTCGAAAGGTCACCAGAGACCCGGGCCCTCCCACCCTTTATTCATTCTGAGGCAGGCACTCCATGGCGGAGAGAGTGGGGGTGCTTCAGGCTCTCCTCTGGGTGCCCCACACCCTTGGGTTTTCACTGGAGACTTTTCCATTTCAAGGCTGCCTCCTCGTGTGTGTGTGTGTGTGTGTGTGTGTGTGTGTGTGTGTGTGTGTGTGTGTGTTACTGGGGATTGAACCCAGGGGCATTCTACCTTCAAGTCATATCCCCGGCCTTATTTTATTTTATTTTGAAACAGGATCTTACTAAGTTGCTAAGAGCCTCACTAAGTTTCTGAGCTGGCCTGCAGCTGCCCAAGTACTGGGATTACAGGTCTGTGCCACCGCACCTGGCATTCCTAACCAGATGGCACTTGCTTCGAAGTTTGGGGAGGAAACTCTTTTTGCCCCAGCCCTGGGCCTCCAGGATCACCCGCCTCTCTCGGTATGGCTGCTCTGTGAACTGGTGGCCCTTTCTCTGACCTTCTGCACCTCTTAGTGACCTTAAGACACTTTGAGTCACTAAGCAGGGGCTTTCTTTATGAGCCCTGCATCTTAGTTTCTCAACCCCAAAGCAAACCGCGTGGGTAGGAGAATTCTTGGGGTGCTCAGGGAAGTGAATCGGTGAAACCTCAGCCCCCCAGGAACCCTGGGGCACAGGGCATTTGCACCTCCTCTCTGGTGGTCTGGGACCTTTCCAATAATGGAACTTCCCTTTCAGATATGGTTGGACTAGCTGCTTTTCATTTTCCTTGTTTCCTAGGTTTCTGTCTCGTGAAACTGCCTTATTTCAGTGATCAAAAAAGTATTTTGTAAATAAACGATGAGGAGTTCTTGCGTGGATGGCCCAGATACCCTGGAAGTTTTCCGTTAAGCAGACAACCTAGTCACAAGCGGCCACAACCACAGGCTCTAAAGAGGAGGAGGAGGGCCGAGAGCCCCCCTCTTGCTTTGTTTCAGGCCAAATCCCTGCTCCCTGCAAGAAAGGTGGTTTAATTATTCAGTGTGACTGTCAGTGTTAATCAGTACAGAGGACGATCAACTCTATTTTATTTTCTTGCACAAATAAAGCCTCAGGAGACATGAGAGACTCTGGCTTCCCCTAAAATACTTGCTCATTGTTTATAGTTTTCCTCCTCCTGCTCCTCCTCCTCCTCCTTCTCCTCCTCCTCCTCCCTCCTCTTCCTCTTCTTTCTCCTCCTCTTTGTACAAGGAATTGAACCTAGAGGCATTCTATCTCCAAACTACACCTCCAGTCCTTTTTATTTTTCCTTTTGAAACAGGTTCTTGCTAAATTGCTGAGGCTGGCCTCAAACTTGCGATCCTCCTGTCTCAGCCTCCCAAATACTGGGATTACAGGCATGAGCCGCTGTGCCTGGTTTAGGGACAGTTTTCCAAGAGGAGGAGTCTTGAAGTGAACGTGTGGTCCTCCACTGCCGTGATCCCCACCAGCTGGGTTGTCTGCAGCACCTGAGGGGTTTCAGCGAGGGAGACTTGGAACCCTAGGGGCTGCAAGCACAGGTGCCGCCTGCCCTGGGAACAGTCAGGCTGGGGATGGAGCCAAGAGCTGGGACCAGCTGAGCAGCTTCTGTCTGGACAGTTGGGGCAAAGCTTGGCTCAAAACCTGGTGGTTGGCACACGCTTGTCATCCCAGTACTTGCAAGGCTGAGACTGGAGGATCCGGGTTCGCCATCAGCCTCAGCTGCTTAGTGAAGCCCACCTCAACTTAGTGAGACCCAGTTTCAAATTCAAGAATAAAAACTAGGGCTGGGGGTGTAGCTCAGAGGTAGAATGCCCCTGGGTTCAATCCCCAGTACTGATAAAAAAACAACAACAATTAAAACCCCTGGTGGTAAGCTGGAGCTGGACCAGGCAGATTCATTTCCTGTGGCCATCATAACACAGTGTCGCAGGCAGGGAGACTTAACCCACAGACCTGTGTTATCTCGCTGTTCCAGAGGCCAGAAGGCCGGGGTGGAGGTGTGGGTGACTTAGCACTGAGGGAGGCTGTGTTCCCGGCTCTCCCCGCTCTCCTTGGCCACCACTGCTGTTGCCTGGCTGGCAGCTGCTTCCCTGTACATCAGCCTTTGTCTTCACAAGCCGTGTGCTCGTGCGTGTGTGCGTGTTTGCATATGTGTGTACGCATGTGTGTGCGCGCGTGTACATATATGTGTACACACGTGTGTGTGTCCAAGATAAGGACATCAGTCACACTGCAGTCGGGCCCTACCCAATGTGACCTCCTCTTAACTAATGACCTCTGCAATGACCTGTCACAGCACAGGTGGTAGGGTGATCACTTTCACATATGAGTTGGGCAGGGGACACGGTCCAACCGAAACACCAGGTCGGAAGTGAGGCCCAGAAGGAGCTTGGCCCGTCAGGCAGGAATGGGGCCTGGGGTGGGGTGGGGGCCCAGGGTTGAAGAGTCCAGGGGAGGAGAGGGACTGGCCGAGACACAGGCGAGGATGGAAGACCAGTCCCTGAATGGGTTGGAGATGCAGGACCACCGTCCATGGTCCTGGAGGCCGTTCAGGTCGGTCCGCTCTGCTTCCTGACCGAGGCCTACATACGGACACAGGGCCTTGGAGCCGGGAGGGAGGAGTCGGCGAGAGTAGCATCAGGGCCGCGGCGAGGGGGGTCCCTGGGCACACTCGGGGGTCAGTGGTGAGTTCCAGAGGCTTCCAGGGGCTGAGGTGAAGCGTCCGCCACTCCACAGCCCTGGCTGCTGACTTCACCTCAAGTCTTTTATTTATTTTATTTATTGTTTTTGTGGTACTGGGGGTGGAACCCAGGGGCCTTCTACCTCTAGGATGGACCCCCAGCCCTATTTTATTTTTTATTTGGAAACTGGGGTTCGCTAAGTTGCTGAGGGCCTCACTAAGTTGCTGAGACTGGCTTCGAACCTGTGATCCTACTGTCTCAGCCTTGCCTGCTCCCTGGGAACTTAGTAGGCATGGAAAATGAGGCTTCTTCAGGCTGTTGGTGACTGTGGTAGAAACTATTAGTTGTCTCCCAATATTCTTCCTTTCTTCTATAGCAATAAAAACTCTAATTTTTAGCCAGTCATATGAGTCCTAATATATATTCATATATAGATAGATATAGTATATACATACACAATAAATGTCATCAAATAAAATATAAAATACTAATTGTAAATTATTGACTATTAATTATATTAATTATGAAATATAAGAAATATGTAAACATATATTCTACTGGGAATTGAACCCAAGGGTGTTCTATCTTCAATCTACATCCCCAGTCCTGCTATTTTCTATGTTTTTATTTTGAAACAGAGTCTTGCTAAGTTGCTGAGGCTAGGCTGAAAGCTGCCACTCTCCTGTCTCAGCCTCCCAAGTACTGGGATTACACATACTTTACCTGGCTTAAAACTACATACCCCAGCTCCCCTTGCAGGTATACGCAACCATGTAACTGAAGTTCTGACCAATGAAAAATAAGCAGAAGCTCCTGGGAAATTTTTACTTGAGGGAACTTTCTGCTTCAAGGAAACCTTTTTTTCTTCCTCTCCTTCTTTCCTCCTTCTTTCTCTCTCCTGTCTTATTCCCATTGCTCTCTATCACAAGATGATCCCGGAACCCTTCAAAATCCTTTATGTATATACTGACTTCTTTGTTTCTCACAACCCATGAAGAAAATATATTTACGATCTCTGTTTTTATAGATGAGGAAGCTAACGCACACTTAGCACACGCCTTTATTTCTGTTTGTTTGTTTATTTCTTCCTCCACTAGAGAGATGCAGCAATCCAGACTGATCCAAGACATTCATTATCGAGGGAGCGATGACACGCCTGGGGTTTCGCTCAGTGGCTCTTCACGTTGCCAGCTAGAAAGCAGTTTTGCTGGCTGCCACTTTTGATCAAGGGCCAGACCCTAAGGGTGACGCATTACTGGGCTGCAAGGAGCTTGGGCGGGTCCTGGGTCCCCGGAGCAGAGACTGTTCTCCAAAGCTACTTGCCCTTCTTTTTGGGCACGAAGCTGGATTGCCTTCTCTAGCCTCCCTTTTGTGCTTCTCATAATCACTAGCCGATGGAATTGATCGGAGTCTGCATACATAGAAGTGATGGGCGCCACTTGCAGATGTGGTCCTGCAGAATCTGCAGTCCCTCCCTACCATCTGCCACCTGCAGAGGATTCCAAGACCTCAGGGAATGGAAGAGCCACAGGATGGTAGGAATCTTTGTCCCTGACTCCTTGACTAGATTTCTGGCTCCGTGATGATCAGTGAAAGCTTGTTAAGCAGACACGTGATCATCTCCGATTTCACCTCTCTCTGCAGGCACACTTTTAAACCTTTTTTTTTTTTTTTTTTTTTTTTCCAGTACTGGGGTTTGAACCCAGGGGCATTCTATCTCCGAGCTACACCCCCAGCCCTACTATTTTATTCTTTATCATGAAATAGGGTGTCACTAGGTTGCCAAGAGCCTCACTAAGTAGCTGAAGCTGGCTGTGAACCTGGGATCCTCCGGTCTCAGTCCCCTAAGGACTGGGATTACAAGTGTGTGCCTCCACGCCTGGCTTTTTAAGTTTTAAATTGATTTACATTAAGGTAAATTAAAAGCCTTTAATCTCAGTGTCTTTTAATCCGTTTACACAACTTTCCTTTCTTCTTTTAATGAAACAGTTCTGTTGTAACTATGTTGTTGTTGTTGTTTTTAAATGTTATTTAAAAGTTACATGCTGACTCCAGATAATGGAGGGGAAACCTCAGTGGGGCCAGGGAAGTGTTAAGCTTCATTAGTGGAAATACCAGCATCGACTGTGTGTACCTATGTGAAAATTCCAACAAATCAATCTCAGTATTCTGTATGGGAAGGGGGGAGACAGGGACGCGGGGGGGGGGGCACCAAGTGCTGTGTGCATGTATGTCAATGGCAATATGATTTACATTGTAATGTGAGATGATAATGCACCAATAAAAGCACAGAAAGAAATAAAAACACTAAAAAAAATTTAAAAAAAAGAAAAGTTACACGTTCCTTAATTATGGTCAAATACAATTGGGTCACCAAAAATGAAGTGATAGTTTAAAATAAATAGCCATTACTAAACATGTTGAAAATATTCATTTTGTGAGTTTGATTTTTGAAAATTTTCTCAGCCTATTATAAATTGTGGCCTCATTGAGTATGAACATACACACCAAACTTTCTGCGTTATTATATCTGTAGTTATTTCATACTCTGTGAACTACATATACGACTTTCTTTTTTTCCTCTAAAATTCTGCTAAACCAGAATTCTGTTACCGGGCTCTGGACACACAGCATGAACAGAGAAGCACGGCAGTCTTAAAGCACCTTCTGAATGGTCAGAAAGATTCAATTATGTCTTGGATGCTTTTGCTTTTATATTTCCTCGAAAACTCCATCTTCATTCACAAGTTATTGGATTAAATTTCATTTCTCTGATAATGTGAACCTACTGGCTAGTTTATCCATTCATTTGTACTCTGGCATGGTAGAGGTTGCAGACGGACACATTGGGTAACAAAAAGCAAGTTTTAAAAGATGGTGAAGATCATGGAAAAAATAAATGCAAAACAGAAGATACCCCCCCCCAAAATTGTCCCATTTTTAATAGAAATGAATGAACGAACTAACCAAATAAATAGAATCCAGAGGCATTCTACCTCTGAGCTACACCCCAGCCCTATTTTATTTTTTAAATTTTGAAACAGGGTTATGCTAAGTTGCTGAGGGTCTCCCTAAATTGCTGAGGCTGGCCTCGAACCTGTGATCCTCCTGTGTTAGCCTCACAAGTACTGGATTACAGGCATGGGCCACCACCTCCTGGCTTGACTAGATTTCTTTACATGGTTTATTTAACGAATCTTTTCTCTGTGGAGAAAAGACGCCTGGCTGGGGAGGAACAGTTGCACTGGACTGTTGGAAAGTTGAGGACATGATTTTTTTTTTCCTGTTAAGACATTAAAACCAGCAGGCGTGGCACCACAGCTAGCGTTGACCTGAATTCAAATAGTCCTGGAGACCTTTATGTATGGAACAAGTTGGCCGTACTAATCCTGAAGCTCCCACACCAGGGCTTCTGGATGAGAATGATACAAATCGGGCCTCATGCAGTCTGTCTGTTATTTCTAGAACTTCCGTCATTCCTATTTGTTACCTGGTGTTTCCCTCTCTGATCTTAGAAGAGAACCTGGCATGTGCCTCGGTCCCCCTCGGAGTGCCCCTGACTTTGCCTGAGGTCCCTGTTTTGTTCCAGTCTGCACCTGACCCGGACCTTTAGGTTTCCAACACATTTACTCTTGCCAGCTGGGACCCTTAGGGCCTCCGAATGCCACTTGCTCCAGGAATGCTGTCCGATGACTCCAGCCCAGGTTACTCCAGGTGACCGGCTCTTCTGCTTCAAAGGGCTGGGCACGCAGAAACCCACAGAAACCTGAGCGATGACTCAGTGGGTTGTGACTTGCATTCCGCCTTTGTGACCACAGGCTTTCGGGTGTCATCTTTCCACCTGACAATTCAAAAATGTGGACTCTGTAACTGTGTGTGTGTGTGTGTGTGTGTGTGTGTGTGTGTGTGTGTGTGTGTGTGTGTTACTGGGGATTGAACCTGGGGCCATTTTTCCTCCAAGGTACACCTCCAACCTTATTTTATTTTTTTATTTTGAAACAGGGTCTCACTAAGAGGGTCTTGCTAAGTTGCCGAAGCTGGCTGAGAACCTGCGATCTTCCTGTCCCAGCCTCCCAAGTACTGGGATTACAGGCATGTGCCACCATGCCCGGCTTAAATGTCTTAAAACTCCATTTGGCACATCTAGACTTAAAAACAAAAACAAAACTAGCCAGGCATGGCGGCGCATGCTTGTAATCCCAGCATTTGGGAGGCTGAGACCGGAGGATCCAGGTTCACGGCCAGCCTCAGCTACCTAGTGAGGCATTCCACAATTTAGTGAGACCCTGTTTCAAAATAAAGAATAAAAAATAGGACTAGGGGTATAGCTCAGAGGTAGAATGCCCCTGAGTTCAATCCCCAGTACTGCAAAAAATAAAATAAGATAAAACGGGGACAGTAATAGTAGGGGTGAGAGGACGTAGTGATTTAGAACGGCTGTAGCACACAGAGCAGAGCAAGTGCATAGAAGGGTCTGGTAAACTCTGGTTGTCATATGAGGAGATTACTTGGCATGTCTCCCTTTTTGGACCCAAAGCTCCTTGGGGCTTGAAACCTTGTCTCTCCCAGCTACTAACTTTCATTTGCTGTTCAACATAATCCTTGGGACATTGGGTCCATTCATAAGGACCTGCTGGGACAGAGTGGGGTGTCACCAGTTGCTGAGCCAGTAAATCTTTGAACACTCAGCCTCTGAGCCCCAGGGACCATCTCCAAGCAGACGGACTCCAGTAGCTGTCTGTGCCTGAAGCACGGGTCCAGTCGGCTACCGGAAAGAAAGCTCACTGCTTGCCTGGCGTAGTGGTGGTGCACACCTGCAATCCTCGTACTTGGGAGGCTGAGACAGAAGGATCATAGGTTTGAAGCCAGCCTCAGCCACTTAGCAAGACCCTCAGCAACTTAGTAAAGCCTTGTTTCAATGTAATAAATAAATAAATAAAAAGGGTTGGAGGCATAACTTAGACATAGAATGCCCCTGAGTAGTTCAACCCCTAGTGCCCCCCCCCACACACTTTACTGCTTCAATATCACTCATCTACCTAGAATCTAGATCCACTATGCAGGATCTGTTTTTAAATGTTTTTGTAGAGTTACTCATTAGTCCAAGCAGATATGCATGGGGTGGGGTCATCCTCTTTGGTGCTTTCCCTTATTTTCCCCTCCTAGCGCCTCCCAATCAGTCTCTCTCTCTCTCTCTCTCTCTCTCTCTCTCTCTCTCTCTCTCTCTCTCTCTCTCTCTCTCTCTGCGCCTCTTAACTCTGCCATCTCACCATTCCTCACCCACCAAGCATTCCCAACCCAAAGCCAGCTGGATCCACCAAGTTCCCTCCTGCAGAAATTGGAAACTGAAGCCAGGCGTGGTTGCACACACTTGTAATCCCAGGACTTGGGAGGCTGAGACAGGAGAATCGCAGGTTCAGAGCCAGCCTCCCAACTTGGCTAGGCGCTCAGCAACTTAATGAGACCCTGTTTCCAAATAAGAAAGAAAATCAGGCCGGGAGTGTAGCTTGGAGGTAGATGCCTCTGGGTTCAATCCCCACTACCCCTCCCCCCAAAAAACCCCAGCAATTGGAAACAGGGCAGCCTCAGATGTCGGGGGAGGGCAGCTTACCTAACACACTGAGTCTTCTTTAGCTGGTACTGAACTCTCCTATTGCAGGTCCGATCCCAGTCTCTGCCTCTTCTTCTAGCTGAAGCCCATCTCCCCGGAAAAGGACCCAAGGAGGACGCCATCCTGCCTGGGGCACAGATAATGCCACCGTCAGCTCCCTGCCACGCCAGGGTCACGTAGCCCCAAGACCTATAACACTTACCCCCGAGCCCAGCGTGAGGTCTGCAGTCCGTGGGTGTTAGGGCTCCTTTCTGTCCCTTCCATGACCCTGCCTGCAGCCTGTCTCACCCATCTGAAGCCCAGAGACATACTCTGGGGACTGCTCCATGCTGTTACCAAGAGAGGTTTCTCTTGGTCCCCAGAATAGTGGGGTACAAGCCACTGGCCGCCCCCAAGAGTGTGGGAGCAGGTCCAAGCTTGGCCAGCCCAGAGGAAAGGCCTCGCCTAGAGCCAGGAGGCTCCGGTGGGGAGATGAGCGCACTGTGCCCTGCTTGGGGTCCCCTCTGTGGGGTCCCCGCTGTGCAGCGAATGCCACAGGGGTGTACTTTCTCCTTTGCATCCATCACCAGGTGTGATCTGGGCATGGGTGGCCTCAGGGGCTTGAATTTCCCTCTGCTTTTCCTGGTGTGGAGACTGGCCACCCTGTCCTGCCTTGAGAAGGAGCTTAGACATCGGAAGAAGCCTTCCCAGTACCTGTGAGTAACGTGTGTCTGTGTCCAAACAAGGAAACCACCACATCCTCACACTATTTTTTCACAGTGTGACAATTGAACTCTTTCTTTCTCATGCTCCCGGATAAGCACTTGGAACCCTGTATTCCCAGGGTTTGTCATCTTTGAGGGGCTACCTATTATCTAATTATAAGCCAAAGGAGAAAAGAAGAAAAAAAAAAGATTGGCTGATAGCTAACCAGTTCTCACAGGTTAGCACAGAGATTCTATTTATCATTTTTAGATTCAGCTAAAGAACAAGAAATTAGGGGAACAACACTACAAACGGCGCCGACACATATCATTAAATAAAAATGTGACTGGCCTTGATTACACGTGGTGGTGCCCCTCTGAGCAGGCGCACACCCGAACTTTCCTTCACCCCAGGGAGCTGAATAGCGGCTTGTCTAACGGAGGTGCCGCCGCCGTGGATTTTGTCAAAGCTTGCCTTAGTGAAAGGCACAAGGCCACCTACCAGGAACTTTTCTCTGTGACTTCATTCTTCAGCTCAAGTGTAAATAAACTTGTTTACCCGGATTGGAATGGCCCCGTTAATGAAGTCTTATTTATGTCCCCATAATGACAAGTAATTTGTGCAAAGTCGGACTCAGGAGAGCAGAGGGAAAGGGACGGAGAAATTCTGTTTTTGTTCAGAAGTTTCTGTAACGGAGGCCTTTGGGGTAAAGTTAGTATGTCTTTTCTTTTGATTGTGTGTTCAGGGTAGAGAAAAACCTAGTGACTGTGCCTAGCGTGGTAAACAAAATTATACCATCCGCCACAAGCAGAAAAGTGAAATAAGGAACATTGATGGATGCACCAACGGCTATAACCTCGGCGGCCAGTATGTGGTTTTTATTAAATGAAAGCCTGAGTACACAGACCCTAATTATTGCTTTCCATCGCCAAAGTATGGGGGATAGAGAGAGAATATGGCAATACAACACTGGCTGTGTCTCAAAGCAGCCTTAGAAGTAAATATAGAAATTCTGGTGTGCAGAGTAGTACATGGAAATTCATTTTTAAAAAGCGAGACGATTTGTTAACACCTTATTGAGTGGAGCTGCAGGATGATCAGTTCTGTTTGTCTTCTTTGTTCTACAGTATGGATTAACAAAGAATAGCCGGCGGGCCAAATGTGGCCCACAGCTTGCTTTTATAAATAAAGTTTTATTGGAAAAAAAAAAACAGGCACATTTGTTGTCTGTGTTTGCTTTGTGTTATAAGGGCAAAGTCCGGGCGTTTTGACAGATGCCATACATCATGTGGTCCCCAAGGCCTGAAATATTTACTGTGTCCTTTTACAGAAAAAGCTCACCCATCTTTGTTTGAGTAGAAACAGTTATTTCAGAGAAGGTTCAGGTGCTGTTGGTGAGGTGACAGCCAGGTGGAGCTTGGGCAGAAGAAGTCACGTGTCAAGATCAAGGGAAGGGAGAAGCAGAAACAGGGCAGAGGCCTTCAGATCGGAGGTGGGTTCCAACGTGTACAGGGCCAGGAGCTCTGTGAGTTGTGATTCTATTCTTTAATAAGCTGCCTACGTGGAGTATAAATCTAAATAGGAATGCTGGGTACAAAGGGAAATTATCAGGTAGGTTTTTATGGAAGTATTAAACATTTTATCAACACATGGAATCTCTGACTCACAAATAAATCATGTCAGAGTCACAGTTACAGTTGAGCAAAACATCTCTTTGGAAGCTCAGTCATGGAAGGGAAGTTCTCCTGACTTTCTCTGTCCGATCAGTAGCGTTATTTAAAGCACTTGCGTTCCCCTGCTCCCTTCCTTCCTTCCTTCTTTGATGGTATTAGGGATTGAACCCAGGGGCATTCTATCCCTGATCTACAACCGCAGCCCTATTTTATTTTATTTTTTTGGCAGTACTGGGAATTGAACCCAGGGGCATTCTACCTCTGAGTTACACCCCCAGTCCTATTTTTTATTCTTTATTTTGAAACAGGGTCTCACTAAGTTGCTGAGGGCCTAAGTAGCTGAGGCTGGCCGAGAACTCGGATCCTCCAGTCTCAGCCTCCCAAGTACCGGGATTACAGGTGTGCATTGGGATTACAGGCTGTACTCTCTGGCCTTTAAGACTCTGCAGGAAGGTCCATCACCCACATTTGTACTGTGGCAGCAAACTGAGAGAAAAAACAGAGTATTTGTTCTCATGCCAAAGGTATCTCTTGCCCAGTAGGGCTCATCCTATTACTAGCGCCTGCCTGTTTAACGATTCGGTGTCTGGACTCAGTAGCCCAGTGGATCGTAAAGTAGGTGCTGACCCTGGGTTTTACTGGAGATGGGTCTTTGAATCCCAAAGGTGAGGTCGTGCAGTGGCTCTGGGTAGACACTAAATAATGTGCCTGTTAATACAGTAAGAACTGGTTAGCCCTGATGGCCCAATGGCGAGGCCTTCTTTGTCAGACAAAAGGTGACTTGTAGTTCAAAACATCCCAGTAAAACTTTCACTGCTGTTTTCTCTTTCTTGCCGTCTTGGTGAGAAGAGGGCTGCATGTACCTCCCACGAGCCAACCTTCTTCATGCACACGACAAGCCTGCTTGGGGTTACTATCAGCACCCCCATTTTGTCCACGAGGAAGCTGAGGATGAGGAGTTTGCGTAAGGTCACACAGCTAGGAAATGCAGCAGCCAGGCAGTCTAAGTCCATGCTTTCAAAGCTTTTTTTTTTTTTTTTCTTTCAGTACTGGGGATTGAACCCAGGGACATTCTACCTCCAGGCTGTACCCTCAGCCCTATTTTTTTTCCTTTCTTTCCTTTCTTTCTTTCTTTCTTTCTTTCTTTCTTTCTTTCTTTCTTTCTTTCTTTTCTTTTCTTTTCTTTCTTTCCAGAACTGGGGACTGGACCAAGGGGCATTCTACCTCTGAGCCTCACCCCTAGCCCTGTTTTTTATTCTTTATTTGGAAACAAGGTCTCACTAAGTTGCAGAGGGCCTCACTAAATAGCTGAGGCTGTCCTAAAACCTGTGATCTTCCTGTCTCAGTCTCCCAAGTACTGGGATTACAAGCGTGAGCCACCACACCCGGCTTCAAAGCTTTTTAAAAGAGATTCAACCAGGCATGATGAAGCATGCTTGAAACCCCAGTGCTTGGGAGACTGAGGCAGGGGGACCACAGGTTTGAGGCCAGCCTCAGCAACTCAGAAAGATTCTCAGAAACTTAGTGAGACCATGTTCCAAAACAAACAAACAAACAAATAACAAAATAGAAGGGCTTGGGGTGTAGCTCACAGATAGAATGCCACTGGGTTCAATCCCCAGTACCACACACACAAAACCAAACCAAACCTGAGGTACATAGAATCGTGTTCATTATAATCCTTGCTCATGACACGTTGCTTATGCATAGGCTCTTTTTTACTTAATTAATGAGGTTACAAATCATTTCTCTCTCTCTCTCTCTCTCTCTCTCTCTCTCACACACACACACACACACACACACACACACACACACACACTCAGAGTCTTGGTTTAGGCTCACATGAAAGCAGACCTGGAGGCAGGGTTTTGAGTGTAGGTGATTCGTTTGGTGTTTGGAAGGCGAAGAGAAATCAGCAGAAAAGTGGGGACGCAGAAGGGGGAAAAAGAAGGCAGCGAATTCCCAGGCGGCAGCCACAGGGTGCTGGGAGGGGAGCCCGGGCCTCTCCCTTGGGCCTCTCCCTCGGTGCAGCCTGGGGGTGGGGGCCGGGGTATTCACACACCAGGGCCGGCCTCCTGGAGGCTGATGGATTCTCAAGAACAGAGGTGCAGATCCTGGTAGCTGGGAACCATCAGGGGATGAAAAACAGGGGCCAAAGTACTGTTTCTCAATTCTTTATTATCATCATCATCATCATCATCATCATCATCATTATTATTAACATCATTAACACCCTTAAGGAGTATATTTGTTTTTTGCAGTTTTTTTTTGTTGTTGTTGTTGTTTTTGCACTGAGGATTGAACCCAGGAGCATTCTACCTCTGAGCTACACCTCCAACCCTGTTTCTTTCTTTTTATTTATTTATTTATTTATTTATTTATTTATTTATTTATTTATTTATTGTGGTACTGGGGATTGAACCCAGGAGCACTCCGCCACAGAGTGACACCTCCAACCCTATTTTATTTTTGAAACAGGGTGTCACTAAGTTGCTGAGAGCCTCACTCACTAAGATGCTGAGGCTGGCCTCGAACCTGCCATCCTCTTGTCTCAGTCTCTCAAGTACTGGGATTTCAACTGTGCGCCATCATGCCTGGCTTTTTTTTTTTTTTTTTAAACAGAGTATCACTAAGTTGCTGAGGCTGGCCTCAAACCTGTGATTCTGCCGTCTCAGCTTCCCAAGTCCTGGGATTCCAGTCCTGCACCACCGCACCTGGCTCCTAAAGAGCATTCTTAAACAGCTTTTCCCAATAGCCTCCCCTAGTGTGAAATTTTAATGACACAGCTTCTGGGCTGTGTCCCTGTCCCTTCGGAAGGACACGGAGGATCTGTGTTCATCAGGTTCCGCTGCATCCTCCCTCGTCCCTCTATCCCTGTTCCATGAGATGAGTTGGACCTGGGGTGGTGAGTCTGTAAGAACAGAAAGAGCAACACACCTCACTGCTTTATTCCTCTGAGATGAGGGGTCCTGGAGGGGCAGGGGATGGGGAAGAGAAGGGAGAGGTGGACTGGACTTGAAGCAAATGATTAACTTAGATAATCCATCCCAGGAGAAACAAAGTATAGTTTTTTTTAAAAATTACTTTCAGTAGACCCCATACCATTTCAGTGTCTCCAAAAGGAGTCCAGCCACAAAGCAAGGAGGCCCACCTTGCTATTTTGTTGCTGTTGAAATCAGATCCTACAGAGGATGAGAACAGCTCTCTGTCTCTGCTTCTCTCTCTCTCTCTCTCTCTCTCTCTCTCTCTCTCTCTCTCTCTCTCTCTGCCTGAGACCCACCACAATTTCACACCAGTGTCAAGCTAACTTCTCATGTTCCCAAGCTGAAAAGCAGTTGAACAGATGGCGGCTGACACCTTTCTCAGGAATCCTGGAAACCCACCAGTCTACCCACTGAGGCATGAAAAAAAAAAAAAAAAAAAGAAGAAGGAAAAAAAAAAGAAGTGTGTGTTTGTGGTGGGGGGGGGGGCGGTCTGAAACTGTGGTGTAGAGAGAAAAGATGGCTGAAAGCGGATGAGGCCAAGAGGAGACCACTCGGCTTGGTGTGGTGGCGCAGAGCCTTCTGTGCATTTTCATTGGCCGGAGATGGGGAGTGGGGCTGGGCACCTGCAGCATCCTGGGTGAGGGGCGCTGCCGTAGCCAGGACGCTGAGACCACAGAGCAGCCCGACCACACCCGCACTCAGAAACCTCCTTCCTCCAATGACTCTCAAGATGAGTTAGCACAAAACATTCCAAAATTTTTATGCTTGCCTTAAAATAACAGAATTTCTTCCAGGTTCTAAATGGAAGCTTAAGTTGTGAAAATTGGTTCATTAAAAAAAAAAAGAAAGAAAGAAGAAGAAGAAGAAAGAAAGCAAAGAAAAGGAAAACCAAAGCAGTATGATACATCTACTTTTTCCTTGAGAGAGCAAAACTCACTACAAGCCTATATGCAGACTTTAGCACTAAAGATCAAATGAGGAAAAAGAATTTTTTTTTCTTTCCTTCTGTTTTCTTGAGAGCACAAGAAAAAGAAATCTAAGCAAAGAATGTCTTTAAGGCCGAAAGGAAACTCTCAGCTTTAATTATGAAGGAATACCTTAGTAAGGTATATAGGCCTGCTTTTATGCCAAATGATTTCAGATCATTAAAAAATAAATGGTACAACAATTATACCATATAATCCAGGGCATTATGCCATTTTTTTGGGGGGGGGAGGCTTTTTTAAAAAATTAAACTTGAGATGTGGTATCTATATTACATTTATCCTGGTAGCAAACTCATCTTTCAGCCCCAGTAGCAATTTTGTGGCTGGCTGCTTAAAAATTACTAGAAATTAACTTACTGGAGCAGAGTTGCTCTGATTTTTTAGTTTGTACAAATTCAAGACATTAGGAGAAAAAGAACATCTTTACAGGAACAGGAGCAAAGCTAGAATACAGAACATAGTGCTGTTTCAGGGTCAGATGGAATCTCACTCTGCCTCCTCCTCCTCCTCCTCCTCTTTTTTTCCCTTTAGGTGCTGGGGATTAAACAACCCAGGAGCATTCTACCTCTGAGCGACACCTCCAGCCCTTTTCATTTTGAAGCCGGGGCTTGCTAAGTTGCTGTGAGTCTCCCTCAGTTGCTGAGGCTAGCCTCCAACCTGGGATCCTCTTGTCTCAGCCTCCCAAGTACTGGGATTATAGGCATGCACCACCATGTCCAGCCAGATGTGGTCTTAAAGAGCATCGGGTCAAAGCAGCCTTTGTTTTGCAGGAATGGAGACCACATCCAGAAAAGATACGCCATTTCCTCACCGGCACATGTGGTAGTCCACCCTCCATCACCACGGCAGATACCTGAGATGATCAGTTTACAAAGAGGAAAGATTCGGAGGTTTCAGTCCATGGTTGATTGGCCCCGTTGTATTTGGGTGTATTGGGAGGGAGCACCTCATGGCGGGAGTGTGTGGCAGTTCAATCACTCCCGTTGTGGCCAGAAAATAAATAAATAAATAAATAAATAAATAAATAAATAAATAAATAAATAAAAGAGGGAAAGAAAAGAAGAGACTAGGATCCCTGCCATAGTTAGCTATAAACTGTTCCCTACAGAGCTACTTCTTCATGTTTGGAGCTGATGCAATTGAGTCACAAGGTTGTCATCCCGCCCATGGATAAACCCATTCTAAAGGACTGGAGGTGGACCCCTGCAGGGATTATATATATGGTTCCTCCTCCCCCTGCCCTCTCTCTTGCTTTCCAATCTCCATGCTTTGAGGAGCGCAGCCCATGCACTCTCCCTGTCTCTGCCTCCGGCCGCCATGCCCTGAGGTCCATGGTCCCCAGCCTCGCATGGCCTGAGCCCGAAACGGTAAGAAAAGAAGTCTTCTTTCCTCTAAGTTATGGGGTCAGGTCTTTAGATGACGACACAGTCTCTGTCCAGGGCACGCTCCCTGAGACCTAAGGACTTCTGAAAACGTCCACTGCCTCCTCATATTGCCACCATGGGTGCCAAGTCTTTAATTCATGGCCTTTGGGGACATTCAAGTCCCAGACTGTAGCAACAAGGAACAGGTGGAGAGAACTCAGGTCTTCTGCCTCCCCACACCAAATGAGAAAACAACCCACAGATTCACCGAAACATCTTCTAAGTGGGAAGCTAGGGTCATAGGTTGATGGATTGGCTTTTCCTTCTTTCTATTATTTTTTTACGTTTGTTGTTGCTGTTGTTGTAATAGGAATTTAACCCAGGAGCATTCTACCTCCGAATTATACCCCCAGCCCTATTTTTTATTCTTTATTTTGAAACAGGGTCTCACTACATTGCGGAGGGCCTCACTAAGTAGCTGAGGTTGGCCACGAACTTGCCATCCTTCCTAGTACTGAGATTACAAGTGTGAGCCACCATGCCAGGTAGATTGACATTTTAGAAACTTTAAAGTAAGGCATTTACTTGGCATTAGGAGAAGAGAACAATGACTTTGGAATGACAGCACGTGAGGTCAATTATTTACTTGGCTTTATATTTGCCAAGTAAATAATTGTCCAGTCAGGTGTGATGGCACATACCTGTAATCTCTGTGCTTGGGAGGCTGAGAAAGGAGGATTTCAGGTTTGAGAACAGCCTCAGCAATGTAGCCAGACTCTCAGCAACCTAATAAGACCTTGTTTCAAAAACAACAACAAAAATAAAATAAATTAAAAAGAACTGGGGGTGTAGCTTGGAGACAGATCCCCCTGCTGGATTCAATCCCCAGTACCAGAAAATAATAAAATACAATGGGTTGGGAGTGCAGCTCAGAAGTAGAATGCTCCTGGGTGCAGTCCCCAGTTTAGAAAAAAATTGTCTAGTAGAATCATTGAAAGCATATCAGGGAACTCCCGTGATTACTTTCCTTGCCCCCCAAAACCATGTTCAAACCTCATATACCTTGTTTATTTAAGGCATATATTTTCAGGTGCCTAAAGAGGAAGAATAATCATTTTATTTCACAATGACGAGGGGGCTTTCCATGCACCTGGAAGTGCTCAGTGATCCGTGGTCAAGTCAAGTTATAGAACCACAGAGGCAGGGGTAGGGGGCAAGGTGAGGTGAGTTGGCCAGGACCTCCTGCAGCTGAGGAAAAAGACACAGCCAGGGGTGACTGAGTGTCCCAACAGCACCTGTGTTCCGTGAAGCAGGTTTTTATAGAAGTACAGGGCTCCTGGGCTGGCAGATCCCAAATTCAGAAAGGAACATATGAGATGATCTTTGAGGATATACAAAGGAAACATCAGACTTTTTGTTTTAATTTTTTTAAGTAAAAAATGAGGGTGAAATTGATTTTTCAATACAGTTATCTCTTTGTAGCCATGGGGGATAGGTTCTAGAACCCCCTTGGATTCCAAATTCCATCAATGCTCCAGTCCCTTATATAAAATGGCATGGTATTTGAAAGGAACCTGCCCATATCCTCCTGCATGCTTTAAATCACCTCTAGATTATTTATAATACATGACACAACATAAATGCTATACAGTTGTTATACTGTATTGTTTAGGGATCAGTAACAAGGAAAAAGTCCATACATTTTCTTATGGATGCAATTAAAAAAAATACTTTGCATTCTATGCCCATGGCTGAATCCATGGGCATAATCTCCACAGATGTGGAGGGCTGACAATATCTAATATGTAGATAAGACTGCTGATTCCTTTTGGTCAAACATCTCCAGAGTGAAAAGTTCCTCATGATAGACTATCAGCTGACTTATCAACTGTAACGATGGAAGTCACAAGGTAATGGATTGATGATTCCAAGAGGATGAACAAAAATGGGTGTTGACCAAGGATTCTATATTCAGGGACAGCATTCTTCAAAAATAAGAGTGAAACAGGAACTTGTTTTTCTCCAGAAGTTCCATGAGCAAGTGGAACCATGTATTGTACATATGACCTGCTGAGCTGGTGTTCCTATCCAGCTTCAAGGAGCAGGCTGGTTACAGGGAAGGGCAAACCACAGAGGATCCAGGCTCAGTTTCCAGATGAAAGTGGTGATCACAGTAAGGAGGAGATGAACAATTCCAATTAGGGTTTTAAGAATAAGAGAAAAAACAATATGCTTTCAGAAACAAAAACTATGAATTCCCTATCAGCAGATTCATTAAAAGATATTCTAGGTTGGCATGGTGTCACACACCTGTTATCCCAGCTACTCCAGAGCCTGAGAGAGGAGGATCACAAATTCAAGACCAGCCTGGCCAATATAGTGAGACCTTCTCTCCAAATAACAATGGCTGGGGCATTAGCTAAGTGGCAGAGTGCCCCTGGATTCCATCTCTAGTACTGAACACACACACACACACACACACACACACACACACACACACACACTTAAGGGAAAAAATAAATTTGTCCCAGCAAGAAGATGAAGAAGGAATGAAGAGGCAAGAAAGTAGAAAAGACATGGTTAATTGTAAATAAACATTGACTGTATAAAATAATGATAGTGTCCTGTGAGGCTTAGAGAGAGGGAGAGAAGGGATGGAAAATATTGCCGTGTTGGATACTCTGCTCCTGCTCTAAGTCTCCACATAATAACGAACAACAAAACTGATGAGAAGACGTGTCTGGAAACCCTTGAGTACAAGTGGGTGTGTGGACAAACTGCCAGTAACCCAACCTTCAAGATAGAGGAGTCTAACCAGGCATGGGGGCCCAGTTCTATAATCCCAGTACTTGAGAGGCTGACACAGGAGGATTCCAGGTTCAAAGCCAGCCTCAGCAACTTAGTGAGACTGTTTGAAAACAAAAAATAAAAATAGGGCTGGGAGTGTAGCTCAGAAGTAGAATATCCCTGGTTTCAACTCCTAGTACCACCACCACCAAAAAAAAAAAGTACAAAAGGGAAGCAAGAGAGTAGCAAATGATGCATCCAATGGTGGCAGAATCCCAGCAGGAATTTACTGGCAAGCCCGGGGACCCTGTAACCAAGAGCAGGTGAAACTTGCAGGGGCTGATACCGGTGGGTACAAGATTCATGAGCTCTGAAAACTGCCTCCCAGGGCTTCTCTCAGGATGTGGCTCTACACTGAAGGAAGAATGCTGGAGCAGAGTAAAAGCTGAACTGGGTGAGAACAGCGTAGATGGAAATCCTCAGGAGTGGGGACCAGTGATGGGAAGTCTCAGAAAGTGAGTCAATTATTATTATTATTATTATTATTATTATTATTATTATTATTAATTTTCTTTTGCAGTACTGGGGATTGAACCCAGGGGCATTCTACCTCTGAACTACACTTCCAGTCCTGTTTTTTATTATTTGTTTTGAAACAGGGTCTCACTAAGTTGCAGAGGGCCTCACTAAGTAGCTGAGGCTGGCTGCGAACCCTGATCTTCTGGTCTCAGCCTCCCAAGTACTGGGGTTACGAGCATGCATTGCCACACCTGGCTAGGTACCATATTTTTGATGCCAGACAAAAAGGATAGAAGATGGCATTAGGTATGATATTGGAAAATTTCCCTTAACCACACTTCATTCTAGAAGGCAAGAAAATGAGTTTCACCTAGAACATAGCAATAGAAAAACTGGAAAGTCAAATGCTGTGCCAAGTTAGAATTATGCTCTTAAAAAGAGCAAAGGCAATAAAAACATATAAAAAAGTATTCCCACAAAAGAGGTTTAAAGAGCTGGGTATGGTGGCACATGCTTGTAATCCCAGTACTTGGGAGGCTGAGACAGGAGGATTGCAGGTTCAAACTCAGCCTCAACAACTTAGTGAGGCTCCTTAGCAACTTAGTGACACCTTGTTTGAAAATAAAAAATAAAATAGGGCTGGGGGTATAGTCCAGAGGTAGGTGGCCCCTGGGTTCCACTCCCAGTACCGAGAGAGAGAGAGAGAGAGAGAGAGAGAGAGAGAGAGAGAGAGACAGGATTTAAAAATGTAATCTGCTATTTCAAAACAAACTAAAAAATTTTAAGCACATGATTAAAGACATGGAAATACATCCAAATAATAAAAGAAATGAAGTGACAGAAACAATGAGGAAATAAAAGATAAAATTCATTTCAGAAATGAAGATTGATGTGAACATGAGAAAGACTAAACAAATTAGATGTGGTGGCACACACCTGTAATCCAAGTACTTGGGAGACTGAGACAGGAGGATCACAAGTTCAAGGCCAGCCTCAGCAACATAGCAGGGCCCTTAGTAACTGGGAGAGACCCTATTTCAAAATTAAAAAATAGGGCTGAAGGTGTAGCACAGAAGTAGAATGCCCTCAGTTCAACCCCAGGATTAAGGAGAAAAAAAAAAAAAGACAAAACATATCAAAGAAACCATGTCCCTGTGAATATCAAACAAGAGTTATTAACACCTGGAGATTTCCTTCTACAACTCCTGAATGTTAAAGAAAAGTTGAAAAGTTTAAAAATTATTTGGAAGGGAGATGGGAGGGCTTAACAACTGCTGTGTGCCTGTGTGCCCCTACCACACTGAACTTCATCAAGATGTACGATTACAATGCACTAAAATATATATATATATGTATACATACACATATATATATACATATATATATTTGAACAGTCAGAAAAAAAAAAGAATAGAACTTGTAAGAAAAGAAAGTTGGATTATCATCAAACTTTTGAACAACAATACTTTATGCTAGGAAAAAAAATGTAGTCACATATTGAAGAGAATGTGCAAAGCCGGGTGTGATGGCACACGCTTGTAATCCCAGTACTTGGGAGACTGAGACTGGAGGATCGCAGGTTTACAGCCAACCTCAGCTATTTAGTGAGGCCCTCTGCAACTTAGTGAGACCCTGTTCAAAATAAAAGAGTAAGATAGGGCTGGGGGTGTAGCTCAGAGGTAGAATGTCCCTGGGTTCAATACCCACTACCAAAAAAAAAAAAGTTACTAATTATGGGAAAGTCCAATTATGTCATCTTCTATGTTCTTGGGAACCAGGTTTATGGTCTAAAAAAAAACAAGAGTTACAGGAGCAAAATGGAAATAAATAATGTCTTGATAATTTTGCGTTAGACTAGAAGTATCAACATTGACTCATGATATATTTTATCTTTAAACATCTATTTTGGAGGGCGTGGTAGTACACATCTGTAACCCCAGTACTTGGAAGGCTCAGCTAGGAGGATCACAGGTTCGAGGCCAGCCTCAGCAACTGAGTGAGGCCCTCAGCAACTTAACAAGACCCTGTTTCCAAATTAAAAAAAAAAAAAAAATAGAGCTGGGGGTGAATCTTGGAGGTAGAATGCACCTGGGTTCAATTCCCAGCTCCATTAAACAAAGCAAAACAGAACAAAAACATGTTTGTATATATACACACATGTGTGTATGTGTCTGTATGTAAGACATTTGTAATTGTGTTCTCATACATGAGAATTTTAAAAGCTCAGAAGTGTGTGTGTGTGTGTGTGTGTGTGTGTGTGTGTGTGTGTACGCGCGCGCGAGCACGTGTATTTAGCTCCACAGAAAGCAATGATGGCCAGCCTTGTGAAATGAGCATTCCTATTGCTGAGCTTGTAGACAGGTAAGTATTGAACATTCACACACCACTTCTCTCTCACAGGAGCCAGGACTTCTTGCTGAAATGACCGACTCTGGTTGCAAGAAATGGACAGGATGAGCCCAGAACATATTTTCACATCAGAAAGCAAAGAAGCTATTCAGGACTTCTAGTGCCATGTCAGAAGGACCCAGCGACCAACGTGAAGAGGACTTCGCTGGCCAAAGTTGGGACAACTTTATCTGTAGCAGAAAAGGTTTGAACCCACAAGTTCATAATACTATCTTAAAAATAATAACAAAAGGACTAGCTACTCTCTTAGAATGATAGGGAACAAATTCATCTTCTTGAAAGTTGGTAAAAAAAAAAAAGGAAGAGCCCAACATTTGTCTTGTGTTTCCTCCATGAACTGCTGGGCACCTGATAGTAGGCAGAACAGCAGCTCCCTGTAATAGCATCGCGACTGTTATGCCACAACAGCAAAAAGGGCAGAATGTCACCGTTCTGCCTCCCTGGTGAATTAACAGATTTAGGCATGGCTATAGTTTGTGCCTGGAATGTCTCTCAAAGGGCCATGTGCTACAGGCTTGGACCTCAGCTTGGTGCTACTGGAAAGCGGTGGAAACCTGTAAGAGGTGGGGCTTAGTGAGGGATTGCATGCCCTTTAAGGGGATTGTGGGAGAGTGCGCACTCTCTCTCTCCCCCACCATTACATTCTGCCTTGCAACAGCCTCAAAAGCCATAGGGCCAACAAACCGGACCAAAACTTCCCAGGTTGTGAGCCAAAGTAAACCTTTCCTTTTTTAAAGTTGATTGTCTCAGGTAGTTTGTTACAGTGACAGAAAACTGACTAATACAAACACTAAAGACCAACAACTGCTAATATCAGAAAAAGTGACAGCAGGGACTGGGTGCAGTGGTACACACCTGAATGGGTTTTCTGCTGTCTTTGGACTCAGACTGGAATTTACATCAACAGCTCTCCTGGGCAGCTAGCTAGCCAACTGCAGATTGTGGACTTTTCAGCCTCTATTACCACATGAGCCCACTTCTAATAGTCTGTCTATCTATCTATCTATCTATCTATCTATCTATCTATCTATCTATCTATCTATCCATCCATCCATCTATCCATCATCTATCTACTTACCTACCTACCTACTATCCGAGTTAGTTTTTTTGTTGCTGTGACCACTATTCCTGACAAGCACAACTCAGAGGGGGAAAGGTTTATTTGGCTCATGGTTTCAGAGGTGTAGTCCATAGATGACTAGCTCCAAGGCAAAAACATCATGGTGGCAGGGCGTGGCAGAAAAAAGACTCTCCATTCATGGCAGCCGGGAAGCAGGGGCTGGGGAGGGGCCAGGGACAGATTTAGTTCCCCAGGTCACACCCTAGGGATCCACCCCCTCCACATGTCTATAGTGACCACCCAGTAAGTCCACTCAAATGATTAATCCACTGATGGCTTTACCCACTGATGAGGTTAGAGTTCTGATTCATGTATTTTACCTTTGAACATTTCTGCATGGCTAACACCTGGGCTTTTCTGGGGAACATCCCATACAATGTCAGTCGAATAAAGAATTCAGACGATGTCGAGAGTTCCTAAGTCAACAAGAAAAATGTAACCATTTTTAAAGGGCAAAATATATGAACAAGCACTTTACAAAAGCAGATACCCACCATATAGTCAGGGGATATATGTCCTGTTATTGCTCGTTGGGGAAATACAAGTTCAAACCATCATGGGATAGCAATGCCAAACAGGGCCATTAAAATGAAGAAGATCAAGGCCAAGTGTTAGCAGGAATTAAAGCAACTGAGCTCCCATCCATTATCCATTTCTGGTGGAAGTGTAATTCAGGAAAACGATTTGGTGGTCAGTGATCTCTCTCTCTCACTCTATCTATCTCTATCTCTATCTCTATCTCTATCTCTATCTCTATCTCTATCTCTATCTCTATATCCTGGGGATTGAACCTAAGGGCATTCTACCTCCAAGCTATACCTACAGCCCTACAGCCCTATTTATTTGTTTGTTTGTTTGTTTATTTATTTATTTATTTATATTTGTTTGTGGTACTGGTGATTGAACAACCCAGGGGCAGAGTACCCCTGAGCTGCACCCCTAGCCCTATTTTTTATTCTTTATTTTGAACAGGGTCTCTTTAAATTACTGAGGCTGGCCTTGAACTTTCGATCCTCCGATCTCAGCTTCCCAAGTACTGAGATTACAGATGTGCACCACTACATTCATCTTGTTCAGTCATTTCTTTTCCTTTCTTTCTTTTTTTTTTGGGGGGGGGCGGGGGTTTGAATCAGAGGCATTCTACCTTCAAGCTATACCCCAACCCTTTTTTATCTATTTTTTAAAATTTTGAAACTGAGTTTCAGAATTTGAAAGTGGGTTGCCAAGTTGCTGAGGCTGGCATTGAACCTACAATCCTCCTGTCTCAGCCTCCCAAGTACTGGGATTACAGGCATGTACCACCAGGGCCTGGCTAGTTCCATGACTTCTAATAAAATTAAACTTACTCTATGAGATCTATACAAGACTGTTTATAACAATGTTATTTACAATTGCCCCAAACTGAAAACAATCCGAATGTCCTGTAGGAGAATTGATAGACAAACTGTGGTTTATTCATGTATTTTAGATTGGGATAATATTACATGGGAATGATAAAGAATGAGGTATCCATACACATGAAACCCTGAATTTATCTCAAAAACAACGAGCAAAAGAAGGTGAGCACTAAAGATGTATGATTTCATTTATATAAAGAAGAAAAATGAATTCATCGTGTGAGAAGTCAGAATAGTGATATTTGACAGAAAAAAGGAATAGTGAGGCTATCTGTAGCTCAGGACAATTTTTTTATAACCTGATCTGGGTACTAGTTAAATGGGTGGATGCAGAGGTGAAAACTCAATGTGGGTTGTTTTTTGTTTGTTTGTTTGTTTGTTTTTTGGTACTGGGGATTGAATCCAGGGGCATTCTACCTTTAAGCTACACCCCAGCCCTTTTTTTACTTATTTATTTTAAATTTTGAAACAGGGTCTTGCTACGTTGATGAGGCTGGCCTTGAATCCGTGATTCTCCTGTTTCAGCCTCCAAGTATTGGAATTACAGGCACCCACCATCACGCTCAGCTGAGCTGAATACCTAAGATGTGTGTATTTTAGTGACATTGAAAAAAATTTGTATCTAGCACACAATAATAACCTCTACAATTTATCTAGCAATCTCTAACGAAATATTCAATCCACACTTTAAAATATTTCACTAAGTGCAATGATAAACATGTAGAAATGTCTGCTAAGATTTGGGGCACATAAGACAAAATTCACATATTATTTATAGACATTTGTTCTTTTGTCAAGTAAAAATAGTAGAAAATTACATATTGAAAATAAAAACAAGAATTAAAGAGCAATGGAAATGCATTCATTTGCCAGCAAATACTGGTGAAAGAACTTATCACCGAAAAAAATCTTAAATATAAGAATTAGAGAAATATGCAATATAGGAGTTTTGGAGGGGTACTCAGAATCAAACTCAGGGGCATCTACTTCTGAGTTATGCCCCCAACCCTATTTTATTTTTTTGGTACTGGGGATTGAACCCAGGGGCATTCTACCTCTGAGCTACACCCCCAGCCCTATTTTTTTTATTCTTTATTTTGAAACAGGGTCTCACTAAGTTGCGGAGGGCCTCAGTAGGTAGCTGAGGCTGACCATGAACCCGGATCCTCAGGTCTCAGGCTTCTGAATGCTGAGATTACAAGCGTGCGCCACCACGTCCGGCTCCCTATTTTATTTTTTTGTTTTGAAGTAGGGTCTTGCTGGAACGGGATGAAATTGAACCCAAGGGGCATTTTACCTCTGAGCTACACCCCCAGTCCTATTTTTCATTCTTTTGAAACAGGGTCTCACTAAGTTGCGGAGTGCCTCACTAAGTAGCTGAGGCTGGCCTCGAACCTGGATCCTCCGGTCTCAGCCTCCCAAGTACTGAGATTACAAGAGTGCGCCACCATGCCTGTCACCCCCAGCCCTTTTTATTTATTTATTTATTTATTTTATTTTGAAATACAGTCTTGCTAAGTTGCCGAGGGTCTCACTAAGTTCCTGAGACTGGCCTTAAGTTTTCGATTGTCCTGTCTCCGCTTCCCAAGTGCTGGGATTACAGGCATGCGCCAGCATACCCAGTTTACAAACCCTCTTTTAATGTTTGTCCGTCTCTCTGGCGGTTTTGCTCCTCACCAAATCCACAAGCCACAGCACCCTGCCTGGCGCCTGGCAGATGCTCAGTAGCTGCTAGAGGAAAGGCAGGGCGTGGCGGCCACACCGGTCCTCTCTGCTAGGAAGGAGGCTGAGCAGGAGGATCCTCTGACCCAGGAGTTGGAGGCCAGGGGACAGCACAGAATGGGGCGTGGGCTTGAGGCTCTGCACAGGGACCCCCCCCCACCGGCAGGACGTGGGGTGCTGGCTCGATTTCCCACCCAGTCCTCGGGCGCCCTGATTGTGGGGTCTCAATGGCTCCTCCCTCGATTAAAGGCGCAGTTAGTGGCAGGAAAGTGACACCATAGACTTCTCCCAGGGAACATTCTCAAGCTCCCCTGTTCTGAGCAGTGACCGGAGGTCCGCGGCACCTAATAATTTGCCAATTTGCCCAGGCACCAGCTTGAATTGCATGAGATTGGAGCGAGGGAGGAATTGTCACATAGCTTGTGACCGAGCCTGGTCAACAGCCCGACATCCACCCTCGGTATAGACGGGTAACATTTTATTTATTGTTGTTTGTGCGGTGATCCTGGTTAAGGGTCTACAGGGATCTTGGGCTAAGTAAGATTCTATTGCATCTTTACGTCAATTTAGGTAATTTAGATATCATCTTAGTGTATCTTTACACTCCTGTTTATTTGTATATGTCATATTGCCACAGTTTGCCAGCTGTTCTCTTTCGATTATTATGCAGTATGTTGGTAAAGCAGTTTTTCCACAGCAAGACACTGAGGAAGTATAGAGACCTTCAGATAAAATCTTCTGGAGAGCAAGGTTTTTGTTCTATGATTTACAATTAGTGTGATCTGCAACAGGAAGATTGTGGGTCTTCTGTGTAACTGGATGGTTCTGGTCACCCCTTTTCTGCCTGCTTGATTGTGGGTGCCCTTCATGGTGGAGATGTTCACCATCAAAGTTCTGTCTCTTCCCTATTTCCGATTGATGGTGCTGATGGTGGGTGAGATCGTCTTTGGCTGTTTCTGCTTGCTAGCATCTTTTAATAATGAGAACCATGATTTTTCCTTTAGGGACTCAAGTCTCTAAAGTTTTCTTAGGCCACTCCAATGAGGGCAAGAGAAAAAGAAAGAAAGCAAAAGAAAAGAAAAGAATCGGGGAGAAAGCCAACCTGAAAAGAAAGCCAACACAGCTGAGATAAGGATAAAGTCAGGTCCAGATAATATCAATAATCTCCTGGATCAAGCTATGCCTGAAGCTGAAATCTCTCCCTCTCCGTCTCAAGAGCCAGTCGAATCTCTTTTCTGTTAAAACTGGTCTGGGTTGTGCTTCTGTCTTTCACAAAAACAGAATTGTAAGAAGCTTGGTTTTAAAAGGGCTCCATGTGGCTTTGGGGATTTAAGCAGATAATAATCAGGAATCCCCAAGGTAGCTGCTGTGCAGTGGTACTTAGATCTGTGCGTGATCAGTGTTACGTCCCTGTCTTCTTCCACCACGCCAGAGACCCAGCAAGTTGTTTATACTGAGGAGCCAGTTGCGACTCCCTCCTGAGGAGTCCTGCAGAGGATGTTCTTTCCTCAGAAGCTATCTGAATCAATCATAAGGGCGCAAACTTTTTTTTTTTTTTTTTAGTACTGGGGATGCAACCCAGGGACCTTCTACCTTCAGGCTACACCCCAGTCCTATTTTATTTTTTATTTGGAATCAGATCTCGCTAAGTTGCTGAGGCTGGTCTTGAACCTGTGATCCTCCTGTCGCAGCCTCCCAAATAAGGGGATTACGGGCATGTGCCACCACCACACCCAGCATAGGGGCACACACCTTTTTTTTTTTCCCTGCAGTACTGGGGATTGAACCCAGGGGCATTCTACCTCCAAGCTACACCTCGAGCCCTACTTTTATTCTTTACTTTGAAACAGGGTCTCACTAAATTGTGGAGGGCCTCATTAATTAGCTGAGGCTGGCCACGAACCCAAATCCTCCTGTCTCAGCCTCCCAAGTATTGGGATTACAAGCATGCACCACCATGCCTGGCCAGGGCACACACTTTTGCTCAGACATTCCCTGGCCCTGCCACACACTAGCTGTGGGACATTAGGTAATTTATTTAACCTGATTCTGAATTCCTTCCACACACAATAATTTTTACCTAGGTCCCAGATTACTATAAGGATTCCAATGTGTATATAATGGACGCTAGTGTGTAGCATATAATGGATGCCAGTTATGTGAGGTAGCTGATTATACTGCTAGCTAAACTAAGTGCCTGGCCCAACAATACTTCATTGACTCATCCCAACGACCCTGGGAGGTATGCCCCCTGTGCTCCCCACGGGCCAGACAGGGTCTTCCATGCTTGAGGGAATCATGAAATCCTCAGGTAACTGGAACACAAAGAGTTTCAGGAGTAGGGGCCTCACGCATGGCTCTGTCCCTGAATGCACGCTCCACTGCTGGGCGCTGCTGCGCCTCCAAGCAGGACGGTCCTGGAGATGATGCCCACACCTCGTGATCTTCCTTGCCGTCCGTCCACCTGCTCGGAGGCATACACAGAGCAGAATCCAGGTGGCTGAATGGTACCAGATCAGGCTCTGGGGACCATTTTATGGTGGGGGAACCTCAGGCTGAAACACAGAGCATGGGGTGTCTCAGAGAAAACAGCATGGCAGCCGAGCTGGCTCTGTGGATCTTCACTGGCTCCTGGATAGAGACTGTGGGCTGGGATGGCGGAGCAAACCCAGATGGGGCAGCTGCCATCAGAAGGGGCAGTGCTGGTTCTCATTGAAGCTGGTTCCTCCAAATAGCAGAGGAATTACCAAGGAGCATGTAGTGTAGCATGAAACTTCAGGACAGGGGATCAGTAGACAGGGCCTCTGCTTTAGAATGGGCGGCTTCCCTGTCGTGAATTAACCGCTTCCTACCAGTGGAGTTGATTGTAACCAATGTCTAGGAAAATGATCTATAAGATAGTCTCGCCATATCCCAGAAATACTATGTATCAAGCTAAGCATACTATGTGTGGAGCTAACTATACTGTGTATCTATGTGTGGCGCTAAGTATACTGTGGATCTATGTATGGAGATTAGTGTATCTATGTATAGGGCTAAGTACACTGTGGATCTATGTATGGAGCTAAGTATATTGTGTATCCACGGATGGAGCTAAATACTATGTATCAAGCTAAGTATGCTATGTATCTCTGTATAGTGCTAAGTATACTATGCATTGAGCTAAGTATGCTATGTATCTGGCAGTAAATTTTTGGAAACCTGGAACCCCTTCTACTCCACAAAGGGGGGGGGGCAGCTTTTTAAAACATCATTGCAGGAAAAAGAGAAAACCCATATTTCTTGCATTTAATTTGATTCACATAAGCTTCCTATTCCAAAAAGAGAAACGGGGTATGGTTTCACATCTAAGGTAAGCACAAAACAGTTACTACTCTAGTAACTCTTTCAGAAGTTGTCTATAATTGTGTGACTTGGAAAATAAGTTTCTTTCCAGATAGAGGAACACTGAAGCGGGTCTCCTGAGTGAAAATTCGTGGTACCCTCCTAGGGAGGTGGAGGAACAATGGGAAGGGGCGAGGGGGATGCCTCAGGAAAACAAAAGGTTTGCCTGCAATTTGCTTAAAATAGAAAGTAAGAGTCAGCAACAGTGGAACACAGTGGCGCAAAGGATTGCAAGTTCAAAGCAGATGATGGGCAACTTAGCGAGACCCAGTCCAAACAAAAAATATAAAGGAGTGGGAGATGTAGTTCAGTGGAAGAATGCCCCTGAATTCAATCCCTGGTACCAAAACAAAAAATCACATAAAGAGTTAGCAACAAGCCAGGGGACGACTATGATCTCAGTACTTGGGAGGCTGAGACAGGATTGCAGGTCTGGAGTCAGCCTCTGTGACTTAGGCTCTCAGCAACTTAGTGAGCCCCTGTTTCAAAATAAAAAATAAAATAGGGCTGGGAGTGTAGCTCAGAGGTAGAATGCCCCTAGGTTCCATCCCCTGCACCTCAATCAATCAATCATAAGGGTTTGCAACAGCTTCCATGCTTGGCAGGCCCCTCTTTGAAACCCTCCCGGAGCACCAAGTACCCTGGCAGGTGCTACCTGAGAGTGCAGATGGTGATTTAAAGCCAAAGCTAGTTAGTATCCCTTGACTCCCGTCTCACCTCGGGGAAGCTGGTTCACCTGCTGTACCACCACTGTGTCTGCCAAGGAATCCCAATTAGTTCCCAGCTTTCCTTCCTTCCTTCCTTGTTTTGTTTTGTTTAGGTCTTTGCAGAATGACACATATTACTAGAGTTTTATGTGGAGGAGTCACCGGAGAGGTAATGCGCTCTGAATCACGAAAACAGCCTTGGCTTTTGCAAAGGTTCCGGGTTCAAATCCCAGCTTTGCCACTTACCCGTAGCCTTTCTGAGAGCCTGATTAAATGGTGATCATGCATATCTTACTGGTACGGTGTGAGGACCAGCCACAGGTTGCACAAGGGCCGGCCTGCGGTGGCTGGGTTCCCAAACCTGTCCTTCCATTCTCCAGGACCGCAGGAAGGCAAGGCGGGCGGCTCTCCACGCCGCCCCAGGCTCACCTGCAAGGCTGGAGAAGCGCGGAAGGAGGAGGAAGCGCAGGAAGAGGGGAAAACATAGGAAAGCAAAGCTCCAAGCGGCTCCGGAGCTCCACGTGGCCCCTTATTAATGCACCGCCAGGAGCCTGCACCCCCACCGCAAGGCGGACTTGAACACGGATTCCCGCCTCCACCGCGCACTATCAAACGGGTCACATGAAATCCACCGGGCGTAGTCACACTCGCAAGCCGTTTTCCAGTCTGGGAGGCTGGACCGTCCCATGCACAAGGTCCTGCGTTCTCCTCCCGTCCCTCCTCTGCCCTCCCTTCCCGGGCCCCCAGCCCGCCGCCGCCGCCGCCCCGGAACCTGCCGGCTTGTTTACCAGCTCCGGCCTCTCTGCAGACGCTGCCCGGCGGCGCCACCTCCCGGCGGGAGACGGAACTGCGCCCGGAGTGCGCGCCAGCCGCTGCGGGCGGATGAGCCAACCCCACAGGCATCCGAGGATAACCTTTCCCCTTTCTTTCCAAGACCAAATAAGGGGGCTCTTCCCTCTGCATGCCGGGCCTGGCGGCGGTTAGGCCAAGGGGCGTGGAAAGGAGGATCCGGGAACGAGGCTGACGGTTTGCAAAACAACCCACACAGCGTCCCCGCGGCCGCCTCCTCCCTGCTCCGGCGGGCGCGCGGTGCCCCGGCGGGCGCTCCCTGCAGCCGCGGGCGCGCAGGGCGGGGATCGGGGCCACCCCGGATTGCAGAGGCAGCGCCGCGGAGCCCTCCAGCCCCCAAAGAAGCGAAGGGCACAGTGCCCTTGGGCAGCCCGCCCCTGGGGCGCTGCAGACCCTCCAGGCTGCTGGGCAACAGAGCTGGCTGAGCCCCGGACCCCGGCAGGCGTTGGGGGGCACAGCCCCAGGGGAGCCGGCCCGGCTGCCAGGCCTCGGAGCCCTGGCCTCAGCCCCGAGGGAGGGAGTCACTGTGGTTGACGGTGTTTGGTAACCACAGAAACCAAGATCTGACCTATATTTTCTCGAACATGGCCTCGACTTTAGCTTTCCTCCTAGAAATCAAAGCGAGGGAGTCTGACTTGGCTGGCCGGCGGTGTCCCTCTTGCTCTGCATTCCAGGGCGCCACCCAGAAGGTTGGGCGAGCCAGGAAACCTCGCTGGCTGCTTTGCGGAGGACTTCTGAGGGTCCCGGGGTGGCGCAGGAGGCAGGAGGCAGTGGCTGTGCCTACTCGCTGTCTGCTACCCGCGCCAGCGGCCTCCTGCTCACCAACTGGTAGATTTCTTGGAGGCCATGGGATGGTATCCGTCAGGATTTTAAGTTCTGTTTACCCTTTAACTATTTCATCCCACTTGCAGGAGTATTGGGTTTTGTTGTTTTTTTGTTTTGTTTTGTTTTTGCGGTACTGGGGATTGAACCCAGGGGCATTCTACCTCCGAGCTACATCCCCAGCTGTATTTTTTAGTCTTTATTTTGAAACAGGGTCTCACTAAATTGTGGAGGGCCTCACTAAGTAGCTGAGGCTGGCCTCGAACCCGGATCTTCCGGTCTCAGCCTCCTGAATGCTGGGATTACAAGCGTGCGCCACCATGCCGAACTGCAGGAGTGTTTTTTAAAGGAGGTCCTGAGACACACATTATATACAGAGGATGATCTCAGCCCCACCTGGTCTAGTAAGTCTTAATTGAGCATTTACTATGCGTGAGACACTGTTCTAAATATTTTACAAATATTTACCGCGGACATCCCTGCCAGTGGGTATTATTAATCCCCCCCCCCCCCCCGTTTTATAGAGAAGGAACTGCAGTGAGACGCATAGATTTTCCACTCATCATCGCCCAGCCAGGGAACGGCGGGGCCAGGATTTATGCTCTGGCTGTGGAGCTCCAGAGCCTGTGCCCTTGACCGCAACACTAAATGTTTATCAATGGGGATTTGATTAATTTAGAGTACATGCGTATAATGGAATATTCTCCGGCCGCTTAAGTGCTGATGTAGAATTGGGAATAATTGGCAGGGAAAAAATGTGCATGGCATCTTGTTGAGTGGAAACAGCTGGTCATACAACGCCACGCATAGCTGGATCCCATCCCGGCGCTGGGCTGAGCTGAGGGGCTCACGGCAGAGGAGTTAGCTTGGGGTTTCCTCTGGGTGGGAGAATTTCAGGTGGCTAGTTTTACAGGCATGTTCTTGGCATTGTTGAATTCCTTTTGTTAACCATTGTCAAGACTGTGTGCAAATCCCACCTTCTCCACAAAACCTTCCCTGATCCCAAGTTGTAAGCTACGGGCTCCCCACACTCCTTACGAGTGGGAGCTTGCAGCAGGGCTGGGGGGGGGGGTGTCAGGGAGACAGCTATTGAGCTGTGTGGTGGTGCCATCTAAGCTGTAAACTCAGGAAGGGAAGCATGGATGGTCCTGCTTGTTTCAGTGTGTGGTATCACAGACATATGACATATGCAGGAGCGTGTGTGTGTGTGTGTGTGTGTGTGTGTGTGTGTGTTACTGGAGATTGAACCCACAGGCTTCTACCTCTAAGCTTTACCCTCCGTCCTATTTTATTTTATTTTGCAACAGGGTCTCACTAAGTTGCTGAGAGCCTTGCTAAATTGCTGAGGCTGGCTTTGAGCCTATGATCTTCCTGTCTCAGCCTCCCAAGTACCTGGGATTAAAGGTGTGAGCCACCACGCCCGCCTCGATGATTCCCATATTGATTGATTGGTATGACCCAATGGTAATGGAATGGTCCTCGGAAGAATTCATTGCTAACTTAGGTATGTGGTGTTTGCCTTCTATATGCCAGATGGTAAAATCCTTGAGGACAGAGATACATGTTCTCTTATTCTGCTCCCTATTCTGACACCTGGACTGTGCACAGCACACAGTAGGTGCTGCATAAATGTTTGCTACATGAGTGAGCCCAGGCCGCTCTGCCCCCCAATTGCTCTTCTTTTTAGAAAATCGAAAGAAGACTTTAGATAATGGAGGAGAAATCCCAGTGGAGCAACAGAGGGGATCTAGGGGAGGGTGGGGGGGTGGGAGAAGAAAAAATTGATGAAAAAATACTTCCGCTAATGTTATGTATATATGTGAAATTACCAATGCCAGTTTTAACATCACCATGTATAGGGAAGGGGTGGAGGCCGGAGGGCGGCTCACCAAGTGCTGTGTGCATGTACGTCCCTACCACTCTGCACTACGTTAAGATGTGAGATTATGATGCACCAATAAAAATGCACGTGTAATCCGGGCATGGTGGCGCACGGCTGTAACCCCAGTACTTGGGAGGCTGAGACAGGAGGATCGCAGGTTCAAGGACAGCCTCAGCAAGTAGTGAGACTCTCAACCTAGTGAGACCTTGTTTCCAAATAAGAAATAAAATCAGGCTGGGGGTGTAGCTCGAAGGTAGAATGCCTCTGGGTTAAACCCCCAGTACCACACACACACACACACACACACACACACACACACACACACACACACAATGCTTGTGTATATATATTTATACATATATACACACAGAGAGAGAATAAAAAATTACCTCCCATTGCTTAGGGGCCTCTGTCTATCAAATGATCAAACATCTATGTAAGTAACCCTCCCCTCCACTCCCCTCCACCCCCTCCACTCCCCTCCACCTCCTAGTAGGAAGAGGCTCCAGTTAACAGCAGAAAAGGGCAGCTCTTGAACTTGAACTTGAGGGGGAGGCCGGGATGACCGGCGAAATGAGCAGTGAGCAAAGAAAGTCAGGCAGGAGGGGGAAGGTCTGGCAAAAGCATGCCAGGTGGCACATGTGCCTAGCACCTTGCTGGTGAACTTTCCCCGGGGGGCTCACCAGTCAGAAGAGCCTTGATCTGTAGCGTTCGCTGACTGCCGGGGTGAGATCTTCACCACCATGGCAGAGGTTTTAATCTGCCAGCCAGCTCAAGAGATTCCTGAGAATTTAAAAACCAGGGCTGGAGGGCTGGTGAGCCATGCCCCGCACCCTGCCACGTGCATCCTGGAGGCTGAGATTCCCACGGCACTGGGGAAAATGCTAGAAAGGAAGTGAGGGGCATGACAGGTGGCCCTCCTGAAGAAAAGCAATGGGTGTTGACATCTCTGACCCAGGGCTCTGTGGCGGGCACACTCGCTGACCAGAGGTTACAGGGCTGCATTCTGCTCCTGGTCACCACCACAAGCTATGACAGACAATACCCAAAGGAAGGTAAAGGGCAGGATCTAATCGTGGAATCATGGTGGCAAATAGACTGAGATCTGTACTCTACCCATCTCAGCCAGCATCCCTGCCCACTCATGCTAGCAGCCCCCCAAGAACAAAAAAGCCCCTCCAGCCCTAAGTTACCCACCAAGCAGCAAAGCTGTCTCCAGGAGATGTTTCCCCCTCACCAGGTCTCAAGTCCGAGGGCAAGAAGACTCGCAGTAATGGTGCACTGCTGTGGTGTACATCTGAGAGCTTCCTACAGGTGTCAGGCAGTGATTAAACTTAGTCCATAGCCGGGTGTGGTGGTACAAGCCCATGATCCCAGTACTTGGGAGGCTGAGACAGGAGGATCTCATGTTTGAGGCCAGTCTCAGCAACTTAAGTGAGACCCTCAGCAACTTAGTGAGACCTTGTTGCAAAACAAAACTTAGTCCTTTACGTGTGTGTGGCATGTCGGGCACTTTTGCATGCCAGTTGGGGAGCAGAGAGAGAGGGACAGGAAAGGGCCAGAGAGAAGATAAACCCCCTCTGGACACAACCCTGTGACCTGCCTCCTTCAACTAAGACCCACTGCCCAGGAGTCCGTTCAGCCATCTGTGGATTAAGTCACTGACGGGGTTGGGGCCTTCAGGATCCAATCACTTCCCCAAAGCATCATCTCCTGACATTGCTGCATGAGGGAATCATGAGACTTTGGGAGACACTTTAGATTCAAGCCATCACACTCTCCTGCAGGTCTGCTTTGCTCTGAGTCAAGGAATGGTGTATCAGGGGCCAGAGGAGGAGGCAAAACCCCAGAAATCAGAAAGGACCTTACCTCGAGCAGGCGTCGCTATGCAAAGGAATAGCATGGGCTCATGGCTCATGAACAGGTCCTTCTAACACGCATTCAGTGAGTGGATTTTACCGAGCACCTACTCTGCCCCAGCTCTGAAGATGCAATTTTGAATGTGCCCGTCTCGAACACTTGCCTTATTGAGGAGGGCTGTCTTGATCTGCATTCTCACTGCCATAATCCAAAACAGCCGACCGCACAACTCAGACAAGGGAAGATTTACCTACAGTTTTTTTGGAGAGTTCAGGTTCAGTGCATGTAAGACCAGGGTCCTCAGAACTCAGGGCATGGAAGGAGAGAGAGAGGGAGAGAACATGGACTCTGCTCTCACATCATGAAGGCCAGAAGCAAGAGAGAGAGAGAGAGCCAACAAGCCAGAGGACTCAGAGACAGTAGCACAGACCCTACAGCCACACCCCAGGGACCCACCTTCTGCAGCCACGCTTCACCAGCCTGGGTGACCACCCAGTAAATCCATTACAATGGATCTATCCACTGGTGAGATCACAGCGCTCGTGACTTGATTTCACCAACTCAGAACATTAACACATGAGCTCTTCAGGGGATATTCTACAGCCGAGCATCGCAAGAGCCCTTCCCCACCACCCTTTCCCCCGCCAATTTACCGGATGACCTTAGAAGCCATAACTGCAGTCTCGGTTTCCTCACCTGTGATGATGGAATAATCATCCACTGAGCTTATTTAAAAACAAAACAAACAAACAAAAAAAAATCCTGTAGTTTGCGGTTAGTTTGATGCTATATGAATTTTACCTTGTTAAAAAGGGGCTTCCTGAGAGCCCCACATGGCAAGACTATTGTGTGCTTGTGTGTAGAAATTACTGGGTCCCACTGTCCTCTTCCATGCCCACCGGTAAGGGTGACTGACATTCTAGATACTGAACAACCCAAAAGCTGCAGGCATCCACCTATGAAAAGTGGCCTCCCAGCCGGACATGGTGGCGCACGCTTGTAATCCCAGCATTCGGGAGGCTGAGACCCAAGGATCCGGGTTCGCAGCCAGCCTCAGCTACCTAGTGAGGCACTCCGCAACTTAGTGAGACTCGGTTTCAAAATAAAGAATAAAAAATAGGGCTGGGGGTGTAGCTCGGAGGTAAAATGCCCCTGAGTTCAATCCCCAGTACCGCAAAAAAAAAAAAAAAAAAAAAAAAGAAAAGTGGCCTCCGATGGGTCAGAACACGGTTGGCCGGTGTGCTGAGTGGTGGTCTTGGTATTGTTGCATTTTCACAAACAGATGCTTGGACAGATCTGGGAGAGCAGGCGCACCCTGGTGTAAAGAAGGGAAGTTGCCCGGAGCCACCGGCCTTTTCACGCCACGGACTGAGGCCCACATCTATGCTGCTGGCCACCAGGGCTTGGCAAGCCGTGTAGAGAGACCCCACTCCTCACCCCCCAATCCACCCATTCCTGTATATGCACGGCCAGGGGTAGCTGGGGAGTAACAGAACTTAGAGCCAGAGCCAGATTCTCACGCTGTGCTGAGAGCCCGTGGCTTTTTCTCTGATGCTTGTCTAGAAGAGATAAAGAAGCAGAATGCTCCTCCAGCTCTTAAGGACCCTTCCTTAAGGACTTGCCATGTTCAAAGGTCCCCCAGAAGCAAGAATTCGTCCCGAGGTCCCTGCCAGAAGGGTTGAGGCATGAGCTAGCTCATCCCTCTCTGCTGCTACGGATCCACCTGAAATAAATCCATTTGTCCTGGGCTAGTTACAGACATGCTGCAAAGCTTCATCTTTTAAAGTGGCAGCAAATGTCTTCTAATATTAATGAGCATGATTCCAGAAAATAAATCTCTAGAAAGGTTTGTTGTTGTTGTTGTTCCAAAACGTTAGGCTTTCCATGTTTAATTACCCAGCAAAGATGCCTTTCCTTCTACCCTACCAGGGTATTAAAAACCAACATGGCCAGGTATGATGGCACATGCCTGTAATCCCAGTACTTGAGAGGCTGAGACAGGAGGATGGCAGGTTGGAGGCCAGCCTCAGCAACTTAGTGAGATCCCATTTCAAAAATAAATGAATAGTCTGGACGTGGTGGCGCACGCTTGCAATCCCAGTTCTTGGGAGGCTGAGACCAGAGGATCACAGGTTCGTAGCCAGTCTCAGCTACTTAGTGAGGCCCTCCACAACTTAGTGAGACCCTGTTTCAAAAAATAAAGAATTAAAAAATAGGACTGGAGATTTGCTTGGAGGTAAAATACCCCTGAGTTCAATCTCCAGTACCACAAAATAAATAAATAAATAAATAAATAAATAAATAAATAAATAGATAGCCTGGATATGGTGGTGCACACTAGTAATCCCAGTTTGTGGGAGGCTGAGACAGGAGGATGACAGATTCACAGCCAGTCTCAGCTACTTAGTGAGGCCCTCCACAACTTAGTGAGATCCTGTTTCCAAATAAAGAATAAAAAAATAGGGCTGAGGATATAGTTCAGAGGTAGAACATCCCTGGGTTCAATGCCCAGTACCGCCAAAAACACCCACAAAAAACAAAACAAAAACAAAAAGTAAATAAGTAAGTAAAATAAAATAGGGCTGGGGGGTGTAGCTCAGAGGTAGAATGCTTCTGGGTTCAATCCCCAGAATCACAAACAAAGCAAAACAAACAAAAACAATCTGTTTGGCCACATTCACCTGTAGTTGTGTGCTCAGACCATGCACGAGAAATTAGAGGAGGTTTTGAAACACAGTGGGGTTGGGGAGAGAAAGCCCACCGGCTCCATTTTTTTTTTTTTTTTTTTTTTTTTTTTTTTTTGCGGTACTGGGGATTGAACTCAGGGGCATTCTACCTCCGAGCTATACCCCCAGCCCTATTTTTTATTCTTTATTTTGAAACCAAGTCTCACTAAGTTGCGGAGTGCCTCACCAGGTAGCTGAGGCTGGCGGCGAATCCGGATCCTCCAGTCTCAGCCTCCCGAATGCTGGGATTACAAGCGTGTGCCACCACGCCCGGCTCCACCGGCTCCACTTGGAGAAGAAACCCACACGGAAAGACAAACGGCATCGAGAAGCCGCCAGGGCCCCGGGAAGGCCACCGTGGGAGATGTCTTACGTCACACTCTTCAAAATCAGTTTCCCCATTCTGTTGCTACCAGTAAAATGACCATATTCCTGTTTGTGATCCCAAGGTGTAGCGCAGCTGTGTGACAGGATGTCTCCCTCAGAGAGAGATCATGGGGCCAAGGAATCGTAGTGAGCCCTGTGGCAGGTGACTCTGCGACTAGGCTATTATTCTACTCACTGAATCAGCAAACAGCAACAACTTGGCAGTGATCTATCTGCCTGGTGTTGCCTGAAGTCGCTGATGATGGTTTTGAAGGATCCTGCTGGTGCAGAGTCACCCAGACCCAGGTTAGCAGAGGGAAGGGGGAGGGGGTATTTCCTAAGCCCTCAGACTTGGGACCCTGCCCAACTGTGTGGGGGAGAAGGAGGAGGCAGAGAGGGACTCACAAAATCTACTGATGGATTGATACATCTCAATGGATATATGTTCACAGATTTTTTTAATGTTATGAGCCAGGTGTGGTGGCATATGCTGGTACTCTTAGTACTTGGGAGGCTGAGACAGGAGGATCACAGTTTTGCAGCCAGCCTCAGCAACTTAGTGAGGTCCTCTGCAACTTAGTGAGACCCTGCTTCAAAATTAAAAAAAAAAAAAAAAAAAAAAAGATAAAATAGGTCTGGGGATGTAGCTCAGAGGTAGAATGCCTCTGGATTCAATCCCCAGTATCACACACACACACACACACACACACACACACACACACACACACACAGAAAGGAAGGAAGGAAGGAAGGAAGGAAGGAAGGAAGGAATCCTCCTAACAACGCACATGGAAATGGCACTTGAGACCGGAATGGCCCCCCAGGGACAGCGCACACCTGCTGCTCACTGACCTGCCCTGGGAGCAGGGGAAGGACCCATTAGAATAAATAGGTGGCAGCACAGCCCCGGGGCTGCACCCAAAGGTGCCTCAAAGTGTAAGGAGGGGGAGAGGTTGGTCGATGGGTGCAAAGCTAGCTAGGTAGGAGGAACAAGTTCTGGTATTCCATCACACAGTAAGGTGAGCAGTTAACAGTACTGTATTAGTGTATTGCAAAATAGCTAGAAGAGAGGTTTGGGAATGCCCTCGCCATGAAGGAATGATAAATGTAGGTGGTAACAGATATGCTAATTTCCCTGATTTGATCAATCTACCTGTGTCAAATCACCAAATTGTACTCCATAGGTATATGCAATGATTATGTGCCAGTTAAAAAAATGATTTTTTAATTCCAAAACCGGTGCCTTCCAGGAAGAAGGTGTAGAGTAGATGTAGAATCAGAGTGAGCCTTACACACACACACACACACACACACACACACACACACACACACCTGTTCAGCTCCTATTGTTTTATTGTTTTTTTGTGGCACTAGAGATTGAACTCAGAATGCTTTACCACTCGGTTAACACTCCAGCCATATTTTATTTTTTACTTTGAAACAGGGTCTCGATAAATTCCTGAGGCTGGCCTCCAACCCATGATCCTCCTGTCTCGGCCTCCCAAGTGCTGGGATTACAGGTGTGTGGCACTGAGCCTGGCTTTAGCTTCCATTCTGAGGCCAGGAGCCAGGAGCAAGCTTGCTCCCTCCAGCACTGCTGAGGAGAGACTGCTCATGTTGTCACTTTGAGCTCAGAATGAGACGAGGACCAGAGCCCGGGGGCCTTGAAGAAGGTGGCCGATCCTGAAGTCCTTGTCATTTCCAGACTGGACGGGGTTTGGGTTTGTGCACAGGAACTGGAAGCCTAAGCTTCTTTTTAGGAAGGGGTCTCTTGGATTCCCCTGCCCAACCCCCAACAAGTGCTGTCTTAGCCAGGATTCTCACTGCTATAGTCCAAAGACCTGACCACGTAATGTAGAGGAAGGAAGATTTATTTGCTCATGGTTTCCTTGAGGGGTTTTGAGGCCAGCCCATGTGAGGCCAGGAACCATGAATCTCAGGGCATGGCGGTGGGAGGCAGAGAGAGGGAGAGCACAAGGCCTCCACTCGCATCCTGGAGGCCAGAAGCAAGAGAGTGAGCAGGAGAGGAGGAACCGTATAAAATCCCCAAGGCCACACCCCAGGGGCCCCTCCTTAGCAACCCAGCCCCTCTTCCAACATCGCTACCTGCTACCTCGTTTCCATGAGGGCTGGGGCACATTCCAAATCCAGATATTTGCACATCAACCCATGCAAATGCAGGGTCTTGGAAATAAAGGATGCAAACCACAGGCTGTGTTCACAGCTTCTGACATGATCTGTCCTGTCACTGTCTTGAAAAGAAGTGAGTTCTAGCAGGGCACAGCAGCGCACACCAGTCATCCCGTACTTGGGAGGATGAGACAGGAGGATTGCCAGTTCAGCCTCAGCAATTTAGTGAGGTCCTCCTCAACTTAGTGAGAACCTGTTTCCAAGGAAAAAAAAAAACAACCAACCGACCAACCAACCAACCAAACAAAAAACAGGGCTTGGGTGTAGCTCAGAGGTAGAATGCCCCTGGGTTCAATCCCCAGTACCACAAAAACAAAGCAAAATAAAAACAAAACTAAATAGCTGGGGGTATATATAGCTCAGATGTAAAACTCCCCTGGGTTTAGTGCTCATTACCACCACTGCCACTGATAAGGAAAGAAAGGGAGAAGGAGAAGGAGAAGGAGAGGGAGAGGGGAGGGGGAGAGAGAGAGATGGAGAGAAATTAAATGAAAGGGAAAAGAAAAATAAATTAGTTCACACTTCAATCAGAATCTATTTTTTTTTTTTTTTTGGTAGAACCCAAGGGTATTCTACTTCTGAGCTACATTCCCAGCCCTTTTCAACATCTCTTATTTTGAGACAGAGTCTATTAAGTTTCTGAAGATCTTACTAAGTTGCTGAGGCTGGCCTCAAACCTGCAACCTTCCTGTCTCCACCTCCCAAGTACTGGGACTACAGGTGCACACCAACATCTCCAGTCAAAAAAATTCCTACTTCTTAAAACGCGCACCCAGCCCCCATCGCCATAGCCCCTGCACAGCCGGCATCTCTCTGCTGTGTTTTCGGACGCTGTCAGCGGTCCCTAGGAGGGAATGTGTTCCCTAGAGCGCCCCTCCCCAGCACCCCATGCCCACAGCCGAGCATCAGCGGGCAGTGGTCACTTCATCGGTCACTTCATCCGCACCACTGTTTTTACTGTAGAAGAGCCTGTTTTCTTTGTACCGGGGGCCCCCAGGAAACACGGAAAACAAAGGAAAGCCAAACGCATCAATGTCGCTCACTGGCTCCTTGAAGCTATTTGAGTACGAATCCCTTGACACCATAGATTGTTTCTCCTGGAGGCAGATGCCGGGGAGGTTTCTCTAGGATAATATTTTTTCCCAAGGAGGGATCTTGGGCCACCTGTGGCATCCACCTGTTGCTTGCTTTTGAAGAAATATTAATAACAAAGCTAATATTTATTGAGCACTTACTCTGCCTGGCGGTTTTCCAAGCTCCTTCCGTGAATTAACTTATGATAATTCTCACAAGAATATGCGGTGAATCCAGGGATTGCTGTTTTATGGAGGGAGAAAACAGAGGCAGAAAGAGCTCAAATAATGCGTCCAACAACTCTCCGTCAGGCAGTGGCAGAGACAGGATTCAAATGCAAGGCATCATGCCAGGCGTGGTGGCACACGCTTGTCATCCCAGTATTTGGGAAGCTGAGATCGGAGGATCCAGGTTCGCAGCCAGCCTCAGTTAGTAAGGCCCTCCGCAACTTAGTGAGACCCTGTTTCAAAATAAAGAATAAAAAATAAGACTGGGGGTGTAGCTCAGAAGTAGAATGCCCCTGGGTTCAATCCCCAGTACTGCAAATATATATATATATATATATATGAATGAATGAATTATATATGTGGATGAATGAATGAATGAATGAATGAAAGCAAGCCATCATGGAGAGAGTGCAGCCAACCTCTACGCTGTCCTGTGTGTATGTGCTTTTCCTGAAGCAGTTTCCACAGGCTAAGCATGAGGGCTAGACCTTCCTGATTGCATTAGTTTTTCTAGTAAGGATGGGCTACGCCAGCTGTGGTCGCAACCCCCAAGTCTCATTGGCTTAAAACCCAGAGGTTTCTTTCTTGCTCATGTCACGTGATTGCCGAAGGTCAGCTGACATGACACTGCGGTCCTAGGCAGATGGAGCTGACCCAGCTGGAGCACTGCTAGCTGCCACGGAAGAAGAAAAGGACATAAGCATCATAGGCACGGGACACCGGCTCTTTAAGGCTTCCCCTAGGGAGGGGCATCGCTCCCTTGAAGCTCATTGACTACAGGAAGTCACATGACCGCATTCAACTCCCAGAAAGAGGGGCTGGTGAACATGAATGGGGATGGTGATCACCACGACAGGCATCCAGGGTCCTCAGGGCACAAGCAGAGTGGTTTGGGGCCCAGAGAAAAAAGTTTGGAAGACGGGCGTGGTGGTACACACTTGTAATCCCAGTACTTGGGAGGCTGAGACGGGAGAATCCAGGTTCGCGGCCAACCTCAGCAACTTTGTGAGGCCCTCTGCAACTTGGTGAGACCATATTTAAAAATAAAGAATAAAAAATGGGACTGGGGGTATAGCTCAGAGGTAGAATGCCCCTGAGTTCAATCCTCACTACCGCAAAAAAAAAAAAAAAAAAAAAAAAGTTTGGAGTTAGAGCATTTTCTTTCTTTTTTGGGGAGGAGGGTGGGGTGGGTGGCATTTCCTTGGTGCCAACTCTTCCCATGGGACAAGTGGCTTCAGGAAACTCAAGAGGCACCTATAAGAGACGTTGGCATGGAAAGAATTCCCTTCCCGAGGCCCTGGAATTACAGGCATGCACCACCAAGCCTGGCTTAAATTCCCTTCCTTCTTTTTTCCTTCCTTCCTTCCTTCCTTTCTTCCTTCCTTTTTTCCTTTCTTTCTTCCTTCGTTTTTCTTGTGGTACTAGGGATTAAATCTAGTGGCATTCTAGCTCCTAACTACACCCCAGCCCCCTTTTTTGAAACAGGGTCTTGCTAGGTTGCTGATAGTGTTGCTAAATTGCTGAGGCTGCTGTGGGACCTATGATCCTCCTGTCTCAGCCTCCAAGTACTGGGATTACAGGTATGCACCACCACACCTGGCTTAGATTATGTTTCTTGACTTTGCCCATCATCATTACAAATTAAGCTCTACAGGAAACCCACATATGGCTCTTTAATGAACCAACAGTGTGTGGCCAAGAAGAGTGGAGGTCAGTGTATATTTTGAGATCAAAGGGAGAAAAATCAAGCCCCAAAGATTCTTGTTTTCTGAAAAAGTGACACTTTTGTGTGTTAGGGCAATAGAATCTCCTTAATTTCACAGTTTTCTCCTGGCCCCTCTATTTACTCCCACCACGAATCTGAATTTATAAACAAGTCTTCAATATTGCCCCCCTGAGCCTGGAGGTGTAGCTCAATGATAGACTACTCTCACTAGCATGCGCGAGGCCCTGGGTTCCATCCCCAGCACTTCAAAAAATAATAAATAAATAAATAAATAAATAAATAAATAAATAAACATTTCCCTCCTGGCTGTTTACTACCTGGTCAATTGTGTACTTTGAACTAAGCAATTTCAACCTGTTGTAATGGCACATGCCTATAATCCCAGTACTTGAGAGGCTGAGACAGGAGGATCGCAGATTTGAGGCCAGTCTCAGCCTCTTAGCAAGACCCTGTTTCAAAATAAAAAGTAAAATAGGGCTGGGGGTGTGTGTAGCTCAGAGGTAGAATTCCCCTGGATTCAGTCCCCAGTACTTCCCCCAAGAATAATAATAAAGAGATTTTCCAAAGAGTCTTATTTCACATTGCATTTGCAAACAACAGAGGGTGTGGCCCTTACCCTAAGAATGAATTTCTGTGACTCATATCTAAGAAGAGACACAGCAGGAAGGAACGAAGGAACAAGGAACGGTGACTCCCTTTGATTTCAGAGACAATCAGGCTTAAAAGATGATGAGTCTTTCCTTTCCAGAACTTAGAAAAGATGTCAACTGACTATCTGATACAGGAGAGGCTGATCCTAGCGGGATACCTGGTCATATATCTGCTCCATTCCATCTTTGGGTGTTTCCTGCCTGTTTCTGTACTTCTACTAAAAAAAAAAAAGAGTTCCTAATGCTATCGTGTAGACAGTCCTCCCTCTAGTGGCTAGCAGGAAAATTGCAAAAACAGCTTCGTGGGTCACATGCCAAACTATTCCAAAACTGGGCTTCAGAGCCGAGATATGGATGCCAGTAGTTCACAGACTTTGCTTCATATTATAATCTCTCAGGGATCTTATAAAAATCTGATGCCCCAGCTACACCCTTCACCAATTAAATCGGATTCTCTGGGAGAGGGGCCCAGATACCAGCCTTTAAAAAACTCCCCAGTCGATTGCATTGGGCAGCTCCACTTGGGAACCCGTGATCTTTGCAACCAAAGAGATGGCATAAAAGAAAAGTTCCTTCAGTTGTTGCATATCACAGTGTAACAGCGCCACTCCTTTGGAAGCTGCCCTTTACAAGGCTACATGCCCTCCCTTTGCCAGGTCTTCTAAATTCTAAACAGAAGCCACACCCAAGTGATTACTATGTTAACTGCTAAGCAGATTTACAGAACGCAGAACACCTGGCGACCTTCAGATACGATCAGAATGTGCAACACCTGTCCCTAGCTCTACGCATCAAAAGAACACAAAACATGTAAATTGCTATGAGATTTAACTTGCCAAGAAGTAGGATGTCTGTCTAAAGAACTGCAACGACTAGCCCCAGGAGGTTGAATTTTACTGCAATGTTCTGGCCAGAGAGGAAGGAAAATAGGAGACAAGACACACAGGTTGGATGATGAAGGTTATGCTCAGCACGAAGCCTTCCTGCCCCTTCTCCTCTTCTTTTCCTCCCTATACAAGTCCTTTGGGACCACCTGAGTCCCCAAAAGAGGCATAGAAGATGATAGACCCTTTGCTTTCTCAGAAAGCCAGCCCTTGGCTGGGCATGGTGGCTCACGCTTGTAATCCCAGTACTTGGGAGGCTGAAACCGGAGGATCTGGGTTTGTGGCCAGCCTCAGCTACTTAGTGAGGCCTTCTGCAACTTAGTGAGACCCTATTTCAAAATAAAGAATAAAAATAGGGATGGGGCTGTAGCTCGGAGGTAGAATGTCCCTGGGTTTGATCCTCAGTACTGAAAAAAAAAAAAAAAAAAAAAAAAAAGAAAGAAAAGAAAGCCAGCCCTTGGATAAACCTGATGGCCTTTATACCAACTCTCCTCTCACGAGGTTTGGCTTTTGAGCAGTGAGCAGCCTGGACCGAGGTCTGGTAATATGTGTCATAAGAAATATTTCATATACAGAGGTTTCTTCCTTCTTAAATTTTGGATTTTTAAAAATGGATCAACCTACAGAATACCCAACGGCTTACAAACACAAACTTAGGGTGAGATTGCTGGAGAGCAAACCCTGGCTGTACCACACCTGTCTCATGACCTATTGGTGACACAGCTTCTGTCTATAAGCCAGGAGGGATGGGAGCTCCAATCTCATCGGGTTGTTCTGATGTTTCTATGATAAAACCATGGGAATCACTTAGAACTGACATGTCTGGAATAGATGCCATTTCATGTGTGTTGTTAGGAATCTGCAACATTTCCTTCCTTCCTTCCTTCCTTCCTTCCTTCCTTCCTTCCTTCCTTCCCTCCCTCCCTCCCTTCCTCCCTCTGTCTCTCCTTCCTTTCTTCTTTTTTTTGTGTGTGTGTGATACTGGAGATTGAATCCAGGGGTATTCTACCTATGAGCTACATCTCCAGACCTATTTTATCTTTTTAAATTTTGAAACAGGGTCTCACTAAGTTGCAGAGGACCTCACTAAGTTGCTGAGGCTGGCCGCGAACCTGTGATCCTCCTGTTTCAGCCTCCCAAGTACTAAGATTACCAGCATGTGCCACCACACCTGGTTCATAACATTACCTTTAAACTTGTTTTTTAAAATTAATACAGTAAGGACATCTCATATAGTCAACACACTAGTTTCTGACTCATTTCTAAGAGTGAAAAAAAAAATCTGTGAACATATACCCATTGAGATGTATCATCATCCATCAGTAGATTTCATGGGCTAAAAGGTATGTATGTTTGACAGTTTAACCAAAGCCGCCAGCCAGATTCCTTCAGCCAGAGGATAGTAATTCACCCTCCTACTAGCATTGTATGAGATGAGTCTACACCCTCACAAGTACTGAACGCTATGAAACAGTTTAAATCTTGCCAGTACAATCCATGAGAAATGCCATCATGTTGCTATCAGCTATAATTCTTTAACTAAGCAGTCTGGAGATCTTTTTGTAGGGGAGTAAACACTTTCTACCTTCCAAAGTTTCAGTAATAGGTCCATGAAATAAACGGAGAGTAGACAAATTAATGGGAGAAAAACCATTAATTGTGTGTCTTTTTGTTCAACAAAATATGAGACTTGAAGAAAGGCCAGATTACTCCTGAACTGTGGAATGGAATAGGGTCTTGGGGGCAGAGGTGGCCACAGGGAGGGCAAGGGGAAAGCCGGGCGTGGTGGCGCACATTTGTAATCACAGTACTTGGGAGGCTGAGACAGGAGGATCTGGGTTTGAAGCCAGCCTCAGCTAATTAGTGAGGCTCTCTGTGACTTAGTGAGACTCTATTTCAAAAAATAAAGAATAAAATAGGGCTGGAGGTGTAGCTGGAAGGTAGAAATCCCCAGTGCCGCAAAAAAAAAAAAAAAAAAGTAAATGTCTTGTTATGCAGATAAATATTCCCAGAGCAACTCTCTTTCTGATACTAATAGTTTTACTAATGGAGATTTCCTTTGGAGTTGTAAATTCCTTTTGTAAAGGACAGCTTTTTACAGTTAAATCCATGCCAAAGAGGACCGGGTTTGGGTGGTGTGTCCTGAGCTGCAACATTTAAACAGCGTTTACTGGCTGTGTTCATTGCTTCCTCCTTGTATTCCTCAGTCATAGCTGCTGCTGGTGTTTCTATGATCTAAGTCCTTTTTGCTTATTGGTCGCAAGAGCAAATATTTATCCCAGTCTGTGTTTGTATTTACAATTTTTATGGTCAAACCTGTCTTTCCCCCCTATGATTCTGGGTCTCCTGTAGTGCAATAAACACCTTCCCCGATGTTGAAGTTACACATTATTTTCTTTTAAGTTAATCTATTACTTTTTATGTTTTTCATTTAGAGCTAATTCATTCATAATTATTTTTATTCATGGTTGATGTTTTCCAAATCAATAACCAATTATGGTAATAGAATTAATTAAGTAAACCATCTCCTTCCCACTGAACCAAGATGCCATCTTGATCATGCATTAAATTTGAAAATATACTCAGATTTTTTTTTACATTTTAGTCTTCTAGTCTGCATGCTTCCTTATGAACCAAAGGCATACAATTTAAAAATATATATTAGTTTTGTAGAAAGTCTTAATATCTGCAAATGCAGTCCTACCTCACTATTCTTTCTCAAAGATTTCTGTTGTCAGTTCTAAAATGTTTAAATTTTTCTTCAATATAAATGCTAAATGCTTTTTGTGCAGCCCCAGGAAAATACCTGGGTATTCTGATTGATATTAATTTCAGGTACATATTTCATTGGATGTCATTGGCACTTATGATTATTAATTCTCCCATTCAAGGACATACTGTGCCTGGCCAGTAGTTCAAATACTCTTTTTATACACTGTAACAAGATATTATCATTTTCTTCATGGAAATCCTCTGACTTTTGGTATATCTTAAAAGTTAATTTTTATAATGAATTAAGATAATGCTCCTGAAGAACTTAAATATCCAGTGTAAAGTAACTATTAGCAATGTTAGATAGTATTATCATCTTAATTTTATTTTTACATATTAAATAAAATCAGAAAAAGGACAAATCTCAAAAAAAATAAAAACTCTCTTTATTGATGAACTAACATGGATCCTTGATATTATACAAATGTTATTTATTCCCCAAATTGGGTCTATAGACTCAATGCAATTCCAATAAAAATTCCAGGAGGGGTCTGTGTGTGTGTGTGTGTGTGTATGAGAGAGAGAGAGAGAGAGAGAGAGAGAGAGAGAGAGAGAGAGAGAGAGAGAGAGAGATTGTGTGTGTGTGTAAAAGTTTACAAGTCAATTGTAAAATTTATACAGAAATATAAAGGGCCAAAAGTAGCCATGGTAATCTTGAAGGAAAAGAACAAAGTAAGAGATCTTAACACTGTAAGTTATCAGGACTTATTATGAAGCTCAATAATTAGAAAATATAGTATTGGAACAAGATTATAAATGTCCAACAAAGCAGTATAGAGAGTCTACAAGTGCACACACATAGAAAAGGATGAGCTTTTCAATAAATGGTGCTGAGTGAATTGGAAACCGATATGGACAAAGTTCATGCTGACTTTCACAAGGACTTTGCACAAAAATTAATTCCAGATGGATGTAGATCTAACTGTTAAAGGTAGAACAACAAAGCATGTAAAAAAGTCATAGGATAACACTTTCATGATCTTGAGACAGGCAAAGATTTCTTATACAAGATACAAAACAAAACAAAAACCCTAAAGTAAAGCACTGATAAATGGACCTATACAAAGATTAAGAATCTCTGCTCATCAAAACACAATTAGCTGGTTCAACATAAGAAAATGAACCAATGCAACGCACTGTAGTAACAGAACAAAAGATTAAAAACATGATCATCTCAATAGATGCAGGAAAAGCATTTGACAAAATTTACCACTCTTTCATGATAAAAACACTCAACAAAGTAGGAATAAAGGGGAATGTCCTTAACTGGATAAAAAGCATCTTTAGAAACCCTACAAGTAACATCATATTTAATGGGAAAAGATTGAATGCTGAAATAGCAAAAGACTAAAGATTCTGCAAAGATCAGGAACAAGGCAAGGATGCCCACTCTCACTGTTCCTATTCAATGTGCTTTTGAAGGCTCTGGCCAGGGCAATTAGGCAAGAAAGTGAAATAAGCATTCAGATTTGAAAGGAAAGAAAGTAAGATTATCTGTTTGCAGAGACATGATCTCATGGATAGAAAGTTTTAAGGAATCCATACCAAAAAAATGTATTCAAATAAATGATTCAGCACCATTGCAGGAGACAAGGTCAGTGTATAAAAATCAGTTGTACTTCTATGTACAGCAATGATAAATCTAAAAACAAAATTAAGAAAGCAATTCCAGAGCTGGGCATGGTGGTGCACGCTTGTAATCCCAGCATTCGGGAGGCTGAGACCGGAGGATCCGGGTTTGCGGACAGCCTCAGCTATCTAGTGAGGCACTCCGAAACTTAGTGAGACCCGGTTTCAAAATAAAAGTAAAAAATAGGGCTGGGGGTATATATAGCTCGGAGGTAGAATGCCCCTGAGTTCAATCCCCAGTACCGCAAAAAAAAAAAAAAAAAAAAAAAAAAAAGCAATTCCATTTATAATAGTATAACAGGGAATAGCATGCTTATGGATAAATGTAAGGTGAGACTTGTATGATGAAAACTATAAAATTATGTTGAAAAAACTAAATAAGATCTAAAGAAATGGGAAGACATTGCATGTTCATGGATTGGAACATTTAATATTGCTAAGATGGCAATATGCTCCCAAATGAACAACAGATTCAATCCGTTCCCTATCAAAATCCCAGAAGCCTTTTTTTTTCTTTCAGGAACTGAAAAGCTGATTTTAAAATTTATATAGAATTTTATGATTCAAGGGATTAAGAATAATCAGAACAACCTTGAAAAAGAACAAAATTGGAAGACATACTTCCTGATTTCTAAACTTACTATAAAGCTACAGCAATTAAGACTTTGTGATCCCGGCATAAGGGTAGCCACATATATCAACGAAATAAAATTCAGAGTCCACAAACAAGCTCTTAAGTTTATGGTCAATTGATTATTTTATTTTATTTTTTGACAAGGGTGCAAGATAATTCAATGGTGGAAAAAGGATAGACTTCCTGTCAAACAGTGCTGGGATGATTGGCTATTCACATACAAGAAATGAAATTAGAATCTTACTTTACACCATGCTAAGAAATTAACTCAAAATGAATCATACTCTAATGCTAAAACTATTAAATGATCGTAACAAAACATAGATGAGAAACCTTCTGACTTTGGATGAGACAATGATTCCTTAGCTATAACACCAACATACAAAAGTAACCAAAGAAAAAATAGGCTAATTAGACTTGATTGAAATTTAAAACTTTTTTTTTTTAGCCAGGCGTGGTGGCACATGCCTGTCATTCCAGTGCTTGGGAGGCTGAGACAGAAAAATCACAGGTCTGAGGTCAGCCTCAGCAACTTAGCAAGGTCCCTCAGCAACTTAGTGACAGCCTATTTCCAAACTAAAAAAAATAAAATAGGACTGGGGATGTAGCTCAGAGGTAGAATGCCTCTCTGGGTTAAACCTCCAGCATTATTCACCATAGCCAAAGAGCGGAAAAAAACTCAAATTTCCATCAACTGATGAGTTCATAAAATGTGTTCTATCCACGTAGTGGAATAGTACTCTGTTGTAGAAAAGAGTGAACTCTGACACACGTTGCAACATGGATGAAATCTAGAAACACTCCCGAGGTGATAGAAGCCAGTCACAAAAGGTGACATATGGTGTGATGGCATTTATGTAAAGTGTCCAGCAGAGGAAAATCCATGGAGACCAAAATTAGATTCATGGTTTCCAGGGAAAGAAAGGAGAAGAAATGAGAGGTGGGAGACAAACAGAATGAGGTCTCTTTTTGGAGCGATGAAAATATTCTGGAAATAATGGCGATGAAGCACTATTCTGTGAGTATACTAAAAACCACTGAAATGTACAGTTTAAATAGGTGTCTGGTATGTGAATTATGTCCTGGTCTTTGAAGACACTATTAAGACAGAGATGAGGCAGAGAGGTATCTCCACAGGGACAAGAGAAGACTTGCATCCCAAACACAGAAAGGACAAACCAAGGCAGGCGTGGTGGTGCACACCTGTAATCCCGGTACTTGGGGGGCTGAGACAGGAGGATCGCGGGTTCAAGGCCAGCCTCAGCAACTTAGCATGGCCCTCAGCAACTTAGTGAGACTGTTGCAAAATTAAAATAAAATACAACTGGGGGTGTAGCTCAGAGGTAGAATACCCCTGGATCACACACAAACATCAATGAGTGAAACACAGCTCAACAGAAAACGAGGCAAAAGATACGGGCATCTCACAAAAGAGGTTAGACAGATGGTCAATAACTATATAAAAAAGATGTTCACACTCCTTAGTAGCCAGGAAAATAAGTAACCTTATCCCTAGTACTAATACTAGCCCTTACCGTGACTCTAACCCTGCCCTAACTGTTAAATACCCACAATGGCTGCAATTTGAAATACTGAGAAACCCCTGGGACATCACCTTCTCTCTCCCCCCCAAAGCAGTTACAACTTTGATGTCCAACCCCAGAGCTTAGGCGTGTGTGTGTGTGTGTGTGTGTGTGTGTGTGTGTGTGTGTGTGGCGCTGAGGCTGGCCGCGAACCTGCCATCCTCCTGTCTCAGCCTCCCAAGTCCTGGTATCCTGCGCCACCACACCCAGCTTCGAGGTTGTGCCTGAGTTGCCTGTTCCTTTGGGGTCTGGTTTGTGAAACGCACGCTTGCCGCTGCGTGTAGCAACAGGCCATTCATTTTGGGGCTGCTGTGTTGTATTCCGTGGTACGAGTAGATCAGAGTGGATTACTCATTGTTTCTCTTACTGAGCGTTTGGGCTGTTTCCAGTTCTCGGTGTATTACAAACAACACTGCTGTGTTGCACAGAAGAAGACAGATACGGAAATGGATGCCACGAGGCTCCATCGACTCCCTGACCCAGTCTACGGTTTGTTTGGTGTGTGTGTGTGTGTGTGTGTGTGTGTGTGTGCCCGCGCACGCGTGTTTTCTTTTTTTGTGTGTGTTTATCTGGTACTGGGGATTGAACCCAGGGGCACCCTACCCCTACCACTGAGCCACACCCCCAGCCCTTTTACTTTTCATTTATTTATTTTAAATAGAATTTTATCAATGCTTTGGAATCATACATCATATTGAGGTTGAGTGTGATGAAACCCCCATGCACGCAGCACCCCGTGTTTTCCCCTTCAGATCTTGCCCTGCCCCCTCCTCTTCCCCACCCCTTCATATTGGAATTGGTAGAGGCTGAGGCAGGAGGATCGCAGGTTCAAGACCAGTCTCAGTAACTTAGAAAGACTCTCAGCAAACCTAGTGAGATGGTGTTTCAGAACAACAACAACAAAAAAAAGTTTTTAAAAGACTGGGAGTGTAACACACACATGCACACACACACACACACACACACAATTGGTATTGCAAATCTACACAGGATTGTTGAACTGATTCCTTCAAGTGTCCCCCTTTTGTGTGTGTGTGTGTGTGTGTGTGTGTGTGTGTGTGTGTTTCTTTTCTGTGTGTTTATCTGGTACTGGGGATTGAACCTGGGGGCACCCTACTGCTGAGCCACACCCCCATTCCTTTTACTTTTCATTTATTAATTTAAAATGGAGTTTTATCGGTGCATTGGAATCATGCATCATATTGAGGTTGGCTGTGACGAAACCTCCATGCACACAGCACCCCGTGCTTTTCTCTCCCCACATCCCTAATGTTATTTGAGGTCTCTCTTGTTTCCCAGTTTCTTTCTAGCTTCCACATAGGTGAGAACACTTTTTTAAAATTTTGGGACAGGCTTTTGCTAAGTTGCCAAGGCTAGCCTAGAACTTGTGAGCCTCCTGCCTCAGCCTCCCGAGTGGCTGGGACGACAGGCCCGCACCACTGCGCTGGGCTCAGTCTACAGTTTTGAGGGGAGTGAGTAGTGCTTAGGAGGGGCCGTGCAGGAGGCTCTGGGTGATGGCTGTCTTCTTCAGGAGGCTCTGGGTGATGGTTCTCTTCTGTTTTTCAGTCTTGGTGCTGGAATGTGAGTGTGTACACTGGAATCCCGTGATTATTACATTTAGGATTTCGGCTTCTTTGCACTTGGATTAAGACCTACTTTGGAAACTCAAAACTTACTTGGTACCAGATCGGGCAATATATTTCCTTTGCTATCTACAAGCTGCTAAAGTCACCATATGAAGGCTGGCAAGCTGGGGCTGCTCCAGAGAGGCCGGCCCCAGGGCCACTGGTCTGCCGTATTAGTTCTGGCTCCAGCTTTCCTGCTGAGCTGCCGGGAGTTTCGGTTCAGTTCCCGGCATCTTGGTTCACAGGACACATCCAGCACGTGCCCGAGTCCTCGGTGTCACTGGTGATGGCTTTTGCACCTTGACTGTATGTGCTGAGATTTTCATAGGGTGAACAGCAGGAGGATCATTGACTCTCTTCTCTCCTTTACTGTAAGTAAATTATTAGCAGTGAA
>PVLC010007952.1:0-23391 GCA_004027655.1 Graphiurus murinus
AACCTCTTCCCAACCGCTTCTTCTTCCCAACCACTTCCTCCCAGAACTTCTCCCAGCAACCCAGCCCAGCAACTTCCCAACCAGCCTTTCCCCAGCAGCTCTCTCTCTAGGCGAGAGGTGGAGGCTTTTAAAGCTGCGCAGGGCCTAAGCCACGAGGCGTCTCATACAGCTCTCACCTGGGCCGGCCATGAGTCGGGCGCGCTGGTGCATGCGCTCTGGCGTGGCACAGCCCCGGGATGTTATTCACCTGTAGCTGCTTCTGGCACTTTACCAGGCGCCATCTAGAGGCGAGGTCTAGCTGGCCGAACTAGGCCCCCGACACAGACGAACAGCCATCCCCGTGGGGTGTCCTCTCCCATCTCAGCCATGAACCTCCTGAGAGGGGCTTCCAGACCTGAGGAGAGACGCCAGAGCCCAGGATGCCGGCACTCCGGGCCTGGCAGTGGGGCCGGGTGGCGGAGGCCATGGGCTGTGGAGCAACCTGCCTTGGGTAGAGTTCTAGAGTCCAAGGTCCTGGTCTTGGATGGCAGTCCCCTCTGTGTGATCCTGGGCATGTCACTCCATCTCTTTGGACCTCAGTTCTCTGCCTGGAAAATAAATAGTCATCTCAGTGGTTTTTAAATTTGCTTTAAAAATTTGTGATTGCTTTTAATCCCCCTCCTAAAGAATCATAGACATGGCCTCGTAGCTTATAAAACAGATGAAAAAGAGCAGCTCTATGAGAAGGCGTTTGGGCCACCAGGGTGCTTTCCTCGGCTCTTCCCTGTGACCCCCGAGGCCACACAGGTTCCCAAGGCACGCCGTGCAATCCTGAACCCCGAATGCACTGTGTGGCTCCTGGGCCAGTCATTCTCTGCCATCTGTTCTAGGCCCAGGAGCCTGCTCCAGTGGCTCCCCCGCCCCCGGCCCCATGTCAATGTTGATGGGAAGCAGTGCTGGTGCACACGGCTGAGGGCGACAATATTTGGCCCTCCGACCCCATCACAGACCAGAGGGGACTGGCTGAATGTTAGTTCTGTTTTTGTATCAGGATCAGCCGTGAAATGTTTTCATAATACACTCTAAGCTTCCATCCAGCTTCCCTTGAATCACAATTTTGAAAAAACACCTAGAGGACATAGGTGTATGCACACTCTCACCCCTCAACAAATAAACCACCCCGAGTCAGAACACTGAAGCTGGATTCTTGAGCCTCGGGTGGCTGCTGTCTTCAGGAGGATTGGGTGGAATGAGGAGGGGCTTACGTCTGCACAGAATGAGGCCAAGACAGCAGCAACAGTGAGATGAGGACATTTCTCCGGGGTGGGTTCCATGCCTGCTATGAAAGAGGTGGGCATTAGTTCCTAGGGTGGTTTTAACCAATGGCTGCAACCTTAGTTCACTCCACAGGAGGCTCTGCAGGAGACAGCAGGAGGCAGGTCCCAGAGTGATTCCAGCTCAGCTCTGCCACCCACCAGTCCTGTGCCCACTGCCAACTCTCAGCTGGAATGGACTCTCTCATAGTTCTGGTGGGCAGAGTCCCCAGCTGAGGCCCTGGCCTGGCGTGCTCCCTCGGAAGGCCTTGGGAGAACTCATCCTTGCCTTTTTGTGTATGTGTGGTACTGAGGATTGAACTCAGGGGCATTCTACCTCTAAGCTATACTCCCAGCCCTCCTATTTTATTTTCTGTTTGGAAACAGGGTCTCATTAAGTTGAACCTACAATCTGATTCTCCTGTTTCAGACTCCCAAGTACTGGGATTCCAGGCATGCGCCACCACCCCTGGCTTCATCTTTGCCTCTTTCAGCTCTTGGAGACTCTATGTGTTCTCAGGCCTGTGGCTGCTTCTCTCTTTCTGTCTCCATGTAGACTTTTCCTCTCCTCCTTGTGTGTCTTACAAGGACATTTGTCACTGGATTTAGGGGCCACCTGGATAATCCTGGAGGATCTCATCCCCAAATCCTTAACATAATGTTTCTTCACAGACCCTGTTCTCAAATCAGGTCACATTCAAAGGTTCTGAGGGCTGGATGTGGACATATCTTTTGGGTGGTCACCATTCAACCCACTCCAAAGTATCATTAACCCCAGTGTAGTCATGGGGAAACCTGGGTCCATCCATGGAGGTGATTTGGCAGTGGGCACACAGCTGGTGGATGGCAAAGCTGGGCTGGGAATCATTCCTAGGTCGGCCTTCTGCTGTGTCTTCTGCAGATCCCTGTGGAATGCATAGATGGTCCCATGGACCCCACAGATGCAGGACTCAGGGAGCCGGCTTGCAAGACTTGTTTCACCTACAGAGGGCACTCAGAGTCTGCCTGTTAAAGAGATGGTTAGTGCTTTCCAGGCCTTGACCTGTAATTTGGGGGAATGGTGAGTAAATCCACTTCTTGGATATCGCTAGCACAGTGCAGAAAATGTCAGAAAAGTAGAATAGAACACTTTTAAGAAGATAATGTTCTCATACGCCCATGTATCTTTATCATGTCAATAGCTTATAGTTAGTAATACTTTATAGACTCCAGGAAAATGCTCTATAGGAAGTTGGAGCTCACTCTAAGCCCCTGTCTTCCTTCCTGCCCTCGCCACCATGTACTTGAGGAACACCAGCTCAGTCACCCTGCCTTGATTTCCCAGCATGTAGAGTGTGACTGATAATACTATCCCTGTGGATCTCTCAGGGTTAATTCCATGCTTTGTTGACTTAGAGAGGTCCTTTCTGAAGGAAGGCATAAGTAAAATATAGAAGTTCCAAGTCCCTCCCATCCCTAGAGTTTTAGGAAATAATTTAATCGTATTTTACGCCACCAGATGGAAGCACACATTGTTAACTGTTAGGGTAACATGAAACAGAGGCTATTCATGCTGTTTCAGTTGGGTTAGAGCAGGAAGCTTCAATTAGAAGAAAATAGGTTGGACAAAAATCCTTTTGTGATGTCAAGGGATGTCTTTCATGGGAACGAAGTCTGAGACAGACTTTTCTGGTGAGAGTTTGGGAAGTAAGAGGACCGTGGGGTGAAGAGGGAAAGAAACAGGGGTGATGAAACATTTTGATATAAGGAAGAGTGCTCAAACCATTGCAGCTATAAAGCCTTGTCATGGGTGAGTTGGTACAGTAGTCCCCATTTATCTATGATTTCAGTCACCTATGGCCCACTCTGGTCTGAACATATCAAGTGGAAAAAATCCAGAAGGAATTCATACATTTTCCATTGCATGCCATTCTGAGTGGAATGATGGCATTTTGCAGTGTCCCATCTGGGACTTGAATTATCCCTTTGTCCAGTTGATCCGTGCTGTATATGTTACCCTCCTGTTAGTTACTTAGTAGCCATTTAGGTCTTTAGATTGGCTACCATGGTATCACAGGGCTGGCTAGTATATGGCATTGGGTACTATCCTTGGGTTCAGAATTCCTTGGGGGTCTTGAAACTTATCCCCCATGGATAAGGAGTATTCTTGTATGACAGAGCCTCAGAATCAACAAAACGGAGGCCATATCATTAATCATTGTGCTTTATTTCAAGGTTACTTCACTTCCTAATTATCCAACTTGCCTAGAGCCTGGGATTTGGAGCCTGGGTTAAGTTCAGTCATTGTCACTTAATACTTATTGACCTTGCGCACATTCCTTAACCATCTTGGGCACCAGGATGTGATAACAGAGGTTTTCTCCCAAGGCTGTGTGTAAGGATCAGGTGAGTCAAGACATGTAACACAGTACATGACATGTAACAGGCTTTTAGAGGCTTGGGCATATATGTAAGAAAGCCGACCATCCTCATTTATGTCATGTGAACAGTTGGGAAAAGCTCAAGGTTGAGGCAGAAGAGTCTCCATGCTGCTAAATAATAATTTCTTTCAGTATTTCAGAATGAGGGCATGACAAACTTGGTATTTTTTGTTCAAATAACATGGAGTGGAGACAAGGCTTGGTGGTATATCAGCGTTCTCTTTTCCTGTGATCGTGGGTCCTGGGCAGGATGTCAGAATGCCCGTGCCTCTTGACTTCCTTTTGTTGCTTTGGTGACTGCCACAGTCATTGAAACACCACTCAGAAGGCAGGAATTTGCAGGTCGTTCCAAGCTGGAAGTGACTTGCATGTGATGGGCCCCACAGCTCTGTGACTCTGTAACTAATTTTCTCTGCCCAGGCAGCCTTCCAAATTCCTGGGATGTGATCAATTGGCCAGACCACTTCAGGTCAGAGTCAGGAGAAAGCTGTGTCTGGAGTTCGGTGTGAGAGCTTCCGGCTTGTGGAAAATTCAAACTCTGAGTTTACGTTTTTCTCTACTCTTTTTCAGGCAGCTCTTGTTCTTGTACAGGACACACAAAGGGGTCCTCGAAGTTGAAAGAAATTGAGTTTAAGACAAAAATCAGAGCTGGAGTTCAGACTGAAGAGGTCATCTTTAAGTGGCAAAGACTCAGCTTGTCTTTATTGAACTGAACTGATTGGCCTTTGAAATGTTTATGTGGACATGTTTGGGATATTATCACCCTAAAGGTTTGAAAATTATTGTGTGATCACAGACATTGGCTTCTAGTTTTAACTCATCTCCTCACTGTGAGTCTTTGAGCAAGCTGTTGAACTTCTTTATTTCTAACATTTGTTGAGGGCAGTGGTTCCTTTCCTCTGCATAATTTTTTGATGTGTTTTAGAATGCTAGAATCTGTAATGAAATTCATAAAGATCTCTTAAGTTTGCATATTGCTTCATTATTTCATACATTTACAATTATTGGGTGTAGTGGTCCACACCTGTAATCCCAGTACTTGGAAGGCTGAGACAGGAGGATCACAAGTTTAAGACCAGCCTCAGCTACTTAGTGAGACCTTATTTCAAAACAAAAAAAAAATAAAAAAAGAGTTGGTGGCATAGTTCAGAGGTATAATGTCCTTGAATTCAATCCTCAGTACTAAAAAAATAAAAAAAAATCTTATATTTAGTAATACTTCACATATTTTCTGGGGAAAATGCTATATAGGAGACAAAAAGCTTAGATCCTATTGAGCTTGGCTGGTCTGGTAGTGTTATCACAGCACATAGATTATGAAACTGAGGTTCAGGTAAAATGAGTGATATGGCCGAGATTTTTGACTGATGAGTGGAGGAGGTAGAATACAACCCTAGCTGACATCTAATTCAGAGTTATTTTCAACCCTGACACATAAGACTGTTGACAGAGCAAGAAGTCATGTCCATGTTTGACACAGCTGGTGAGAATGTAAATGAGTACAGCCATTATTGATAACTATGGAAGTTCCTCAAAAGACTAAAAATACATCTACCATATGATCCAGCTATCTAACTTCTGGGTGTACCTCCACTGGAAATGAAATCAACATACAAGAGGTACCTGCATGCCCATGCTCATTGTAGCGCTACTCAAGAAAACTAAGATATGGAATCAACCTCAGTGCCCATCAACAGATGAACGGATAAAGAAAATGTGGTGCTTATACAAACTGGAGCATTATTCAGTCATATAAAGAAGAATGAATTCCTGTCATCTGCAGCAAAAATGGAAGGGACTGAAAAATATTTTGTTAAATGAAATAAGCCAGACACAGAAAGACAAATACTGCTTATTCTCTCCCATATGCAGAAGTTGAAAGAAAAAAATTGACCTGATTGTAGAATCATGATTAATAGAGACTTGGTGGGATGGGGTAGAAGAAGGGGGGTTGGATTTGATTAGTGCACGTCGTGTGCATGTCTGGAAATATCACATTGAGCCCCATTTGTATAGTCAATTAATGTGCATTAATAAAAATAAGGTGGGCATTAGAACGTCTAGCATTTGGTATACTCAGCACATTAGTTCTTGTGTCCTTTTCAGTTTATCTTAACCAGTTATATAAATGGGATGCTCTCCATTCACTACAAGTGCTGTCATATGGGTGCATTGAGTGATAGAAAGATGATAGTGATAAGTTGCTATGTGGAATAAGCAATGCAGAGTAGCATGTTTTGTGTGAACCCATTTTTGCATAAAAATGCAGAATAAGGTCTACCATGAAGAGAGAAGGAAGACCCCACATGGGTTAATTGTGGTTGTCTACAGCCAGTGGGACTGTGGGTGCTTTCCTTTTTTTCTTCTCTCCTTTTACTTACATGTCTACATTGATGATATATTAATGTGATGATCAGTTTTAAAAAGTTCGCTCTTTTAAAGGTGGAAAGGTGATGATTCTGTTTGATTGGAAAACAATTGGAGAACCCGCTTTCTTCCAGGTGGTTGTTGAATAGACTGATTACTAAATATTTTCAAAGCAGACATGAATTGTGTCTTTAGAAGTAATTGCTAATTAGCCCTCTTTCTGTTCAACTGAGACAGCCCTGCTCAGCTGCGTGTGGGCCAGTGGGGATTGAGGAGGACACTGCCAAGCACTGCTGGGGTCTGGAAATCCACATCTACTGCTTGCTTTTGCCAAACAGCTGCGCTCTGAGCAAGTGGCACGATGACACTCACCTGTGGGATGTGGATCGGGGCTGTGGAGCTGGCGCGCAGGCAGAGGGTGGGGGCACTTGGAGGGCATGGTGCCAGGGTTCCGCTCCAGCAGGAGGGCAGCCAATCAGGAAAGACGGAGCAATGCAAAAAGAATGTCTGTTGCTCTTAGTCATGAGTGACAGTGCCCCAGCTGTTGGATAAGCCTCTGGGCAGGATGCAGTCACAATTTGGCCAAAGACCCACAGTCCCTGGGCTCAGGAATCACACCACAGATTATCCTCCTGGGAGTTTCCCCAAGCTTGATACTGGGGCTGGAGAGACAGAGAGGACCGAGAGAAAATGGTGCCCACAGAGGCAATGCTCGAATACAAACAGTTGCTACTCAAGGGTGTATTTTATCACATGTAGCTCATTCTTATTAGGAGCAGAGAGGGGAGACTTTCTTTGCTCTTAGTAAACAATGGTTCCCTCAAATTGGATAATGTGGAAGTTTTGTTTTAATTTAAATATTTATTTAGTTTATTATTTTTTTGTATGTCAGTGTATGTTTTATTATGGTTGGTTTTGGTTTTGTGGCACATGCTATTGTTTTTCTACTTCTGAACATAACGGTATCCCCCTCCCCTTTTATTTTATGGTGCTGGGGATTGAATCCCCAGCCCTATTTTATTTTTTTATTTGGAAACAGGGCCTTGCTAAATTGTTGAGAACTTCACTTAGTTGTGGAGGCTAGCTTCGAACTTGAGATCCCCCTGTCTCAGCTTGTGCTGCTACCATGACTGGCTAACAGTATTCTTTAAGAAATATGCTTACTTCAGTAAAAAAAAAGTATCACTTAAAGTACTATTAATGATGTAGGTAGCATGTAGAAATAGCAAATATCTTTAAAGTGTGATGCAAACAACTATAATTTGGACGTGTGTGTGTGTGTGTGTGTGTGTGTGTGTGTGTGTGTGTGTGTTGGCTTCAGGGGCATTCTACCTCTGAGCTGCACTCAAGCTCATTTTATTTTATTTTTGAAACAGGGTCTCACTAAGTTGCCGAGGCTGGTCTTGAATCTACTGTCTTCCCATCACAGCCTCCCAAGTGCTGAGATTACAGGTGTGCTCCACCACGCCTGACTTGGGCATCTTGAGTATCTACTAAACAGAATCTATCCTACCCTCCATGTTCTTAAAAATGAAATGAAACCAAACAAGCAAAACCCCAAAGAGCAAATACTTTTAAGTAAATGGTTCAATATTGTATACCTGAAAGGGATTGCTGCCACGTGACACTGGGCTCTGGGTAGAGAAGAAAACACTGGTGCAGGGCCAGTTTGGAGCTGCTGGTGCAAAAGGAAGAAGGTAGAGCAGAGTGTGAAGAGGAAAGGCATACCTGGAAGAAACTCTTTCTTCGGAGCCAGCTTGTTGCACAGTTCTTATTTTCAGATATATACGGGGTGAGGTAGGGATGAGCTAAGACTGGGATCCAAGAGAGAGGGGCAGCTGAGGGTTGGAGCCGTGACCCTAGTTGAGCCTCTTTACCCATGCAGGCCTCAGTTTCTCCATCTGGAGGATAAGGAGCTGGACTAATTGGTTTGCAAAGTGCCTTCATTGCTAAGCTCCCTACCCTAATGTCCTTCCTTCACTTATTTTTTTTTGTACTGGGGATTGAACCTGGGGCATTCTACCTCTGAGCTCCACCCCCCACCCCTCAGCCTTACTTTATTCTTTATTTTGAAACAGGGTTCACTAAGTTGTGGAGGGCCTCACTAAGTAGCTGAGGCTGGCTGTGAACCCTGATTCTCCCTTCTCAGCCTCCTGATTACTGGGATTACATGCATGAGCCACCACCTCCAGCCTTTCTTCACTTTTTTTTTTTTTTTGTGGTACTGGGGATTGAATTCAGGGGCATTCTACCTCCGAGCTACACCCCCAGCCCTATTTTTTATTCTTTATTTTGAAACCAAGTCTCACTAAGTTGCTGAGTGCCTCACTAGGTAGCTGAGGCTGGTCGCGAACCCGGATCCTCCGGTCTCAGCCTCCCAAATGCTGGGATTACAAGCGTGCGCCACCACGCCTGGCTCTTTCTTCACTTTAAAAAAAATACTTTTGTTGGCACATGGCAGTCTCACATCATATTGTAGTTCACAGTGATAGTGACATACATACACACAGCACTTGGTGGGCTTTCCCCTTGGTTCCCTTCCAACTTCCCTTTCCCAATACTGGATATTTAGATTGACGTCAGTATCCTCATGTATGTACATATGTCAGTGGAAGTGTTTCCTTCATTCTTTCTCCCATCCCCACCTCCTCCTCCACCTCCCTCGCTCCACTAGACTTTCTCCTCCATTATCTAGAGTCCCTCTTATATCCCAATTACTCCCTAACTTCTGTCTACGAGAGAAAACATAAGACCCTTCGCTTTCTGGGACTGGCTAATCTTACTGTTCTCCAGGTCCACCCATTTTCCTTCAAATAACATAATCTGGTTCTTCTTCTTCTTCCTCTTCTTCTTCTTCTTCTTCTTCTTCTTCTTCTTCTTCTTCTTCTTCTTCTTCTTCTAGATACTGGGGATTGAACTCAGGGGTGTTCTACCTTCGAGCTATACCACCAGCCCTATTTTTTATTCATTATTTTGAAACTAGGTCTCACTAAGTTGCGGAGTGCTTCACTAGGTAGCTGAGGCTGGCTGTGAACCTGGATCCTCTGGTCTCAGCCTCCCAAATGCTGGGATTACAAGCATGCACCACCACTTCTGGCTTGGTTCTTCTTTACTGCTGAGTAGAATTCCATTGCATGTATATCCCATAATTGTGTAATCCATTCATCTGGTGATGGACACCTAGGATTGGGGACTGGACTAACTGGCCTACAAAAGTGTCTTCCCTGGCCAAGCTTCCCACCCCCAATATCCTTTCTTGACTTTTTGTCAGCAGATTCCCTAGAGGGTCGGTAGATGGCAGTAGAGACTTTTGAATTAATTAGGCTTTCTGGGCTGCTGTGGGGGGATACCTAATTTCACCCTCTCACCCTGGCACTGCTGAGAATGCTACTCTGGGAGGAGGGCTGGGCACTGCTAAGCTGACAGCTGCTGCCTGAATTTACTCATCTGTGATCCACTGAGGGGCAGGATTTAAAGGAATAGCACTTCTTAGCCCAACTCTGGCACCCCACACTAGTATGGAGGTAGCCTCAGAGCCAGATTACTTTTTTCCTTGAGGTCAGAACTCATCTGTCCTTGGTGTCAGGCACAGGATTCTGCAGTGAAGATTGAGTAAAGGGGCAGGAAGTGTATAATAGATCGTTGGGGATCAGAGAACCACCTGGGCCATCTTTAGGGTGAAGCCAACTTCTGGGAGGGACTTACATTTGCAAACTACTTTGTAGTTTTTAAAAAGCATTCATACACGGGAGCTTATTTCATCTTTGAAACAACACTTAGAGCTCGTAGAAGTGGAATCCTCAGTCTCATTTGTTAGAGGAGGGAGCTGAATCCCAGGGTAAGTGGGAAAGTGACTTGGTTAAGGTGGTCATCCTGTTCTCAGGTGGTAGCGAGAATGCAAACCCAAGTCACGTGACCTCACCGCTCCTCTTCCTATTGGCTAAGGCCGGTCAACTAAGCAGTCTCATGTTTGGATTGCCATGGGTACCTTCAGGGTTTTACATTTGAAAAATCTTCACTGTTTTCTCAGGCCTTTAACCACGTTCTGGGAATACAGAGCTGGAAAATAAATTACTATTCCTTTACAAATTCTGGACACCATCGTTAACTACTTTAAAAATAATTTCTTATAATACCCCTTTCAGGTAGGTCTTACTTTAACCCAATTTGCCAAGGAAGAAACGAAGTCACAGGGAAATCATGCAACTTGTTCCAGATCACACAAGTAATAGAGCCAAGATCCAAAGGTGGGCAGTAGTACTGTTTTGCCTAACCAACACTTTATTGAGATATAATTTATATACCCTGCCATTCAGTCACTTATAGTATACAATTCAATGATTTTTAGTATATTTGACAGAGATATGCAAACATCATCACAATCAACTAAGAACATTTTTCGTGACTCCAAAAATAAACCCTGTGCCCGTTAAGAGTTGGGCAGTAGTATTTTTAATGGCTCTACTATACTCTGTGTCAGGGAATGACAGGGTTCCTATCTTGCAAGAGTTCTATTGGGTTCAGGCACTGGCACAGGTGGACTTGTACACACAGTGCAGCAACACAGTGACTGTTGATGCCTAAAGAGTAAATGGTCTATAGAGCAGTGTAGAGCTTCAAAGCAAAGAGAGAGAGAGATTTTAATAAAGTCATGGATTATTGCATCAACTACTCATGGAAATTAAAACAATGTTTATAGGGGACATACTAAGAGCTGGTGTTCCAACATCAGTCCCTGGTGCTATGATTAGCTGAAGACCCCTTTAAGTATTTGGGGTGTGTTGGGGTAGGTTGGCTGGGCGAGGGGTCTGGGTACAGTCTGGGATAAACAGGGGCAGGTTTAAAGCCTCAAGTGCCTGTATTAGGGCAGCCATGGGGGCCCTTGGTTGGCTTCATTGCTGTTCCCAGGATCAACCCTGTTTGAGGCACACACTGATTCAGTGGTGAAGTTTATCTCAGATATAATAACCTTGGGAGTTACAAAAACTTCCCCGAAGGGGCAAAGGCACCCAAGGATCCACAACTGGGTTTCTGCTTGATCTTTGTGAAGTATGGTCTTGGTTTCTCACAGTTTATCATGTTTATGAGGATCCATAACAGCTAGCTCCAAACCCAGCTCCTCCTGCGAGAACCCTTTCCGGGAGAACTCTCAGGACTGCATTTCGATTTCAAGAATGGTGAGAAAATACAGTGGAAACAACCTCTTTATAAAATCATAGTACTAACAATAGCTGCTACCACTTAGCACATGCCTTCCCAGAGCCAGACAGCCTGTTGTTGTTGTCATTATTATTATTTTCATTTAATCTCAAGCCCACCACATTCTTGCTTCCATGTCAGTGGTGATTAGGGTGACGAGAGGCCAGCTTGTTCCCCCAAGTTCGCACATCTACAGAGCGACAGGGCTGGGATGCTAACCAGGGTGACCAACTCATCCTGCTCTTTTGGGAACTTTCCTAGTTGTAAGATTTTAAATCTTGCATCCGGCAACCACCTCAGCCCAGGGCAAGCCAGGGTGGTCGTTCGGTGAGCCTAACACCCAGGTCTATTGGGTTCTGTTTGGGGGCGCTTCCTCAGCCCTCTCCCGGCAGCAGCATGTGGTTTCAGCTTTCCTCCAAAGCCCCTTTGGAGGTGCCCTGTTCCCCCTTCTCTGTCCTCATGCTGCTGGAAGCCTGGTCTCCCAACTGTTTCCCGGTCCCCTCATTGCCTGCTTTCTCCGTGATAGTTGTGCTTGTTTTTAAGTCAGGCCCTTTATCTTGTATCTGTTTGGAGCTTTCCCAAGTATCCCAACCACTGCTGGCTGCAAAGATCTGAAAGCTTTGGCTTCAAACCCAGTGCAGCTCTTCCTGGCTGTGCCCCAGGGAAGCCACCTCAGCTCCCCCAACATGGCCAGGTCACTTAACTTAAACGGAAGTCAAGAAAAGGGATTTTAAGCCGGCCTGAAGGGCACTACACACACTGGCTGCTTCCTGAAGTGGGGTGACTTGCTACTTCCCTGGCCCACTTCAGGAAGGAAAGATGGGTTTAGTGGCCAGTGGACCCTGGCTCAGTCTGGAAGTTTCTGGAATCCACTGGCCTGGCTACCTGTGGGTTGTGTATCTCAGGATTCTTCTTTGCAGTTTTGCAGATTTAGAGACAGGGCTTATGAGTACCTGACAAATTCGTCTGTGAAATATTTTGTTTTGTGTCTGAACTGACATCAAGCTTGACAAGGGGGTTGGAGCCATGGATCTTCAAGCTGGTTTGCTCAATCTAGCACCGAGAATACTGGTTCATGGTGTTGTTAATATTTGTGGCATGAGTAAATGAATGAATGAATGAATGGGCAAATTGATGGATGAATGCGGCACAATAAATGCTGAGTGATAGAGGGTACATGGGAATTGAAAGTAAAATTGCTTTGTAAAGTTAAAAAATATTCAATGTGAACAAGCCAATTTCCCCAAAACTGCTTTAAACTTTTCCTAGAATAAGGTGGCTTGCAAAGAAACAATAAATAAATAAATAAATAAATAAATAAATAAATAAATAAATAAATAAATAAAGCAGTACTTTCTGTGGTCCCTTTTCTTTTCATCTTGAATGCTTTTCTCTCCTTACTATCTCTGTGTTTGGTTATTTCCACTGTGACCCCACTCTGGTTGCTCACACTTGTCATCACAGATAGCCAGTTTTTACATACCTATTTTGGAAGCCTATAAGTGGGTTGTTCTTCTTTCCGAACCAGTCTACAACTCTGGAGCCATTTTCCCCTTATTTGCAGTATTTCATCCTATCGTGCCGGTTTCTTTTCTCCCAGGCCCCTCACCTTGGGAAACCAAGGGCTCCATGTTGGGTTTTCTTTTCTCTCTCTATACTCCTTCTCTTGCGGAGCTCATTCAGTTTTTTGGCTTCATTTATTATTTATATCCTATGACTCTCTAGTTTGTATCTCTGGTCCAAACGTCTCTCCTGAACTCGTACATTCAACCGCCCATAGAGTATCTTCACTTGTATTTCTAGTAGACATGGAAAAGTGACGTGTCCTGTGCTATATGATCCAGCTCTGACCTACCCCTGTAGACCGGCTCCTCCCATCGCAGTGGATGGAAGCTCCATATTTCCCATTGCTTGGACGCCAAACTTTGTAATCATTTTGGACACTACCTCTCATCTTCACTTCTAATCTACCTGAGACCTTAAAACTTAAAAAAAAAATGCCCTATTTCTTCAGTACCAAAATACAGATTCTATGTAGAAGTTCAGAATGCGTCCCACAATTGGTGACATCTTACAGTCTATGGGGCCAGTTCCCAGCCCTGCACTGTTAACACTCTGGTCAAAGTCACCATCAAGTCTCACCGAGATGACTGCTATGGTCTTCCTGCCTCTTCTTTACAGTCTGTGGTCTAGTCTCTAGTGGTATCTAGGGTGAATCTCTTAAAGTTCAAAACCTTCCACTGAGTTTCCATTTCATATGGAGGAAATCTGATGACGCTATACTGGCCTGGAGGGCCCTACGTGATCCGGCCCCTTCTTCCTCTCTGATTTCTCCCCAACTCCGTTTACCCTATAGGCCTGCTTCACACACTTCATTAGCTTGGTTGCTGCTCTTCAAGTTATTCAAGTTTGTTTCCAGCTTTAGGTTTTTTCTGTTTGTTCCTACTCCTCAAAATACTCTTCTCAAATATCCACTTGGCTAATCCCTTATCTCTGTCTATTTTTTTTCCTCTAATGTCATCTTATCAATGAGGCTTACTTTTCCCTTATTGAAATTACAACTGACTCCCTATTCTAGAATGTAGCCCCCAATTTTCTTTGTACTGTTTCCCTAACATTTATCACCCTGGAGCACACTTTACCATTTACTTAAAAATAACCATCTTCTATGACAAGAACAAAACCAGGAGTTTTGTCTGTTTTACTTGCTGGTATATCCTGTGCATCTAGACTAGATCCTTATATATATGTTGACTGAGTGAATGAATTTCAAATTCAATAAGAGCAGAAATCAGAGAATAAGAAGTCATGCATGCAGCCTTGCCAGAGACACTGGTATGATTTGGGTAACTATGACAAATATTTTCTCTCCCTTCCTTCAAAAGAAAACACCCAAAGCTGAAGCTGTTATTGAAAGCAGCAGTGGGGAGAGGGGTGGGAAAGATGGCTCATGAAAAAGAGTGAAGTCAGCGTCTACAGTGAGCTTAGGTAAGTCAGAAGCTGGGCGGCCATGTGTGACTTTCATTAATCATACTCTGCATACCACATCAACATACGTGACAACTTTTGTCTCCTCCAGCACCATGATATATGGCCTGGGGAGAGTTCTGGGCACTAATAGTTGAAGAACCCCAAAAGATGAATGCTCGTGTCCTGGCCATTGAAGGAAGAGTTAATCACAATGAAGGTCGGATGGGCCACGCAAACCCTTGTTGACTTTGGCCTCTCAAGACAGGCCTGGTGATCGTTAGCCTAGAAGAAGAGATGACACGTATATACATAGGTTTGTGACAAGTTGGTCACATGGCATGATCCTCTGAAAAGTTAATTGGAGAGTGCACAGATTGGGTAAAATTATAAGATCAGGCAAAACTGTGAGATTGAGAACCCTTCCTCTATATACCCCCCTCCCCCTCAACCTTTATTCTCTTTCTGCTTCAAGGTGAGAGTGTGGTATTATGGGAAGGGATGAAAACTTGGTTTAAAAGACTCATTTTGCCATTTTCCACACCTTTGGGGGAATGATTGATTTTTTTGGCTTTTCCCACACTTTATAAAGGGGATAATCCCTTGTGGATATATAAAATGTTACCTATCAGGAATGGCTTTAATGTTTATTAGTTAATATGATCCCCTCAATTTTTAAGGCCAGGGAAGATATAATTATCTCCATTTTACAGATAACCTCCCTCCTCCAAGATTCCAAGAATTCAAGCCAGTTGTCTGAGGTCATGAGGCTTGTAAACATCAGGGATGAAAGAAAAGTTCTGCTCTTCTGTTTTCTACCCCCTCTGAGGTTTTAAGAGTTTCTCAGGAACTGAAGTCTAACTCTTTGACACTGAAGTATGATAGCTAATAACAACCATCCCAGGAAGGGTTTTCTTAGAAGAGAGAGAGAGAGAGAGAGAGAGAGAGAGAGAGAGAGAGAGAGAGAGAGAGAGAGAGAGAACAGAAAGACAATGACTAAACTAGGAGACCTGAGTTCTGAGTTACATTTGTTCACTCATTCACTTCTTTCAGAAGTTTGCTGAGTAGCTTTGTGCTGTGGATTATTATAGGCATTTGAAGTTAGTGTCTCTTAGCCCCTGAATCTTGAAACATCTTGAAGGTGCATGGAAGATTTTTCATACTCTGAAAGAATAAAATTAACCATCTCCTATGGGTATACCTGGTGGCCACTACACAAACCCCAATGGGTTCATAGTTCTCAGAAGAAGCCATACCTTTGCTCTTGCTGCTTCTCCCATTTGGAATGCCCTTCCGCCACTGTCTGGCATCTACCCACTGCTTCCCTTTTAAGACTCAGCTCAAGCATCACTGGTAAGTGACCACTGTCAACTCCTCACACCCTTTGGACACCATCACAGATGGAAATCTCTCCAAATGTGGTTTACGCATCTGTCTCCCTCTATCAGTCTCTGAGCATCTTAAAGAGACAGTATCTATCCAGAACATTTCGTAAAGTAGGAAGGTAGAAATAATCTAGATATGATCATCATTGACATTTTCAAATACTTCATTGTATATACCTATCTAATATATCTTAATAATATTATTTGTCTAAACATAAAATCCTGTAACTTTATTTCTTCTGACAAAGATAGACCCCCTCTAACATTTTAGTGTTTCTAAAAATGGGACACATTTTAAATAGTGACATTATTACTAATATTTAATGTTTATCAATACCAAAATTTGATATCAAATGGATGATGAGACTTAAAATTGATAGCATCTAAAATTGAGGAATAGTCTGTGCATGAGTAAATTTTTTTTGTGAATTGTCTTTCTTCAAATATCTATTTTATTTCCTCTACTTCACACACATACATGTACACACATGCATTCTCTAATATGCTTTGGTCACATAATACTATATTGTGAACATTTTCCCATGACAGTAAATATTCATTGAGAACATTATTGTTCATGGCTGCTTAGTATCCTAGTCTATGGATGAAACTACATATACTTTGATTATAGTTGGCCCTTTAGGCTATTTCTAGCTTTTTCTATTGAGTGCAATTCTCTGATGAACACCTATGCACTTATTCCTGATTATCTCCATCAGATAAATCCTAGAGGTAGCATTGTTATTCCAAAGACGAGCACCTTTTGTATTGGCCTGTCCAGGACTGGTTGTCTATCAGTCCCTTTGAGCATCTATAGCTAAGCTCCATCTCAACGCCACTTTCACAGAACCAGAAAAGAGCTGGGTATGATTTGCGGGCTCATGGGGGTTGCTTGAGGACGTTTATAGTATTGTTTTTATGCAAAGGGAGTGCCAGAAATTTTAAGAAGCAAATTTTGTCTTTTATACCAGTTGAAATAAAAAAGGAAAATTTGAGCAAGGTTGTTGCAGGGTGACCCTATCCTTGAGCTCACATCACACAGCCTTGAATGCGACAAACTCAAAGTCGTCCAAAACTCTGTCATGAGGCAGGGCAGAGGACCCGGGAACAGGAAGGAAAAAGGTCATCTGTGTGCCTTCTGTGAGGTTGAGGGAGGTAAACAGGCACTGAGAGACTGGTGGGCACCAGGGAATCAGGGCCCTGAGCAGCCCACAGAAAATCATTCAAATTAAGGATCAAACTTGTGCAAAAGTCATTGGTTCCCCAATGACTTTTGGGAATTCTGACCAATCATAAAACCACAGATAGAAAGGTTTAAAAGCCCACTTTCCAAGAGCTTTGGGGTCACTCTCTTTCCGCAACCCCTCCCCCCTCCTGGGGGGCTGTCTTCTATCTTTTCCTGATGTAAACTTTCATATTTCTATACCCTTCACTAGTCCTTGGACTTCATCCATCGAGTTCCACTGTACAAGAACCCTAGAAGAGAAGACACCCCGGTTTCAATGTGAGATAATCCATCCAGGCTGACCTGGACCAAAGCAACATGATAAAACAAGGGCACAGATTAAGTATTATGAAGACATGCTTCTTTCCAGCATATAAACATTAATTAAGCACCATCTGCATATTGGCACTGTGCTGATCCTGGGAATGTAGTGATGGGCAGGATCCAGTTCTTACCTTCAAGGGGCTCAGAGACTAGTGGAGGAGTTGAATAAGGCAGCAAGGTTGTTTCTCTGGGTGATAGCAGTGAGGGCAGATGAGAGAACTGGAGATTGCATTCAGGAAAGGGTCAGAGTGAAGCTTGAGCTGAGACAGAAAAGTCTAACATGTGACAAATATTTAAATTTGCTTTTCTCCCAGCTTTTATCACGGCTAGTCACAAATACGCTCCTTTTATATTTTTTACTAAAGGGCCAAGTATGCTGCTCCCAGAGAGATTACCTGTATATTCCTCATCATGTTATCACCCTGACCTGTGGGACATGCAGGTCAGAGGAAGTCCTTTTTGGGCCGTCAATGAGAGTCAACTCCGGCAGATCTCAGGAGCTGGGGTGATGCTGATTAAGAATGGCTCCTTCTTGTAGGATGACAACTCTGCTCTTTCCTCAATATATTTGTGTCCTGAAATAATTCAGTTTTGCTAAGAAGGCAGAAAGGGGAGAAAGTAACCTTCTAGAAAGTGCCCCTGAGATATGGGAACAGATGTGAACATTAGTCTGAGCAGTTTAATGAGCCAGCGCTAGGGAGCACACCCAGTAATTTACTAGGGCATCCATAAGACCCGCCTCATCCAGAGGTCACTTATCAGCGAGGTGACAAACATCTGTGAACCAGGAAATGGGCAAAAAAAGACTCTGAGATGCCAAAGTCAAAGTCAAGAAGCCTGCTGAGTAAAACAACGTGCTTTTTGGGTTTGGTGCAGATCTTATTTATCCTTACTTAAGAAACAGTTCTAACTTGGCAATCTGGTTTCCCAAGACACAGAAGATTAGATAGAGAAAATGGAAAGTGTGAAGAGAAAGGGCAGGCAGAGTCAGCTGAGGCAAGCTGTATACAATTTAGAGACACCACTGGGCACGACTAGTAAAAAGGCAGAGAAGACTCAGTAAGCGCTGTCTTCCGGCATTGGAGAAAGGAGAATGGTGTCTGTTTTAGAGCTCAGTAGTGATGTACTGTTAAAGTGCAATGAATGGCAGATCCTTAGTTATTGAAGGGACCCAAGTCATGCTTAATATTCTCAACTTGCAAAGCCAATAGCAGTGAGACATTTTCCTTCCAAAATAGCTAAGATACTTCATTCACACTTGATTTTTTTTTTTTAATTGGAGAAACCCTTCCTTTGAAATACCTCTTTTTTGATAAACTAGCTGGATGAAGTACTGCTAGTACTACTGCATCAGCAGGTGGCTGTCAAGGGAGAAGCAGGAGTGTTCTGTCTGGGGGGCTCCAGCATCTGAGAAAGCAGAGGGAATGAGAGGAGGAGAGGAGATGAAGATAGGAAAAAGGATACTAGAGAGACATCACTCTGAGTGGCGAACTGTGGCTTCCTCTGGGTTCCCAGGGAGCACTGCAGGGAGTAAAGTTGGAGATGTCAGCAGAGGTCATGTGATGGCAGGTCTTATGCGGCAAGGGAACATTGTAGGGTGTTAGGCAGGGGAGGGAAGTAGGCAGATACACAGGCTAGAATTAGCATTTTGGCCATCACAAGGTGTAGGGTGGTGAGAGTGTATTCGATGTTTGGCCATTCTGTCCATCCTCCAGAAAGTTTCTTGCACTTCTTAGCAGATAGACCCGCAGAGTGACTAGATGGATATACAGTTCTTCCCTTGTGATCAGGCTTAATTCTAAATCAGTCAGAAAATCAATGAGATTGCATAGCCGTAGCCTGTGGGTAGTAGGACATGAGGCTCCACCAGTTGTTGGTGCTGTTATCTTGGATAAGACGTTTCTCCCTCTGAGCTTTTCTTTATCTATAGTATGAGGCTCATAATCCCTGTCCTTCCTTTCTCATGGGGCTTTTGTGGGGATCCAATAAATAGGGGATGGAAAAATGCTTTATAAAATAAAGCAGGGCATGGTGACACATGTCTGTGATCCCAGTATTTGTGAGGTTGAGACAGGAGAATCTCAGGGTTGAGACCAGCCTGGATAATTGAGTGAAAGGTCGTGTTTCAAAATAAAAAGTGAAAAGGGCTGGGGGTGTGGCTCAGTGACAGAGTGCCCCTGGGTTTGATCCTTACTATCACCAAAACAAAATAAATATTATCCTGTTTCTCCCAAATTATTTCCTGTAGTGTCAAGTACAGGGCTGGGAATAAAACAAGTCTACGATCAGCATATGCTCAACTCACCAAGTTCTGTAATACCTCTTGGATCTTGTGTTTGATAATCTCTCTTTCTTTTTCTTTTTGATACTGAGGATGGAACCCAGGGTCGTTCTACCTCTAAGCTACACCCCCAGCCCTATTTAATTTTTATTTTGAAACAGGGTCTCACTAAGTTGCAGAGGGCTTCACTAAGTTGCTGAGACTGGCTGTGAACCTGCGATCCACCTATCACAGCCTCCCAAAAATTGGGATTACAGTTGTGTGCCACCATGCCCAGCATTAGATAATTGGTATTTATCTCCAAATCCATTTTCTAGCCCTTTTCACTTGCTCTGTCCCAGGATTGCCCCTGCAGCAGCTGTATCATCTGGGCTCACTTGCTGTCTGGCTTTTGGTTGGGTTTGGCCAATGGAAGGGGCATGCAGGTCAGAGGGCAACAGAAGGAGAGAGGATTCAGGGTATTGGGTTCACATGCTCACTTCTTGCCACAAACTCTTTCCCACCACCTAAGTGTGCAGCTCCTGCCGGGCACCTTCTCTCATCCTTTATCTCTAAGGATTCACTGTAGCAATGGCTCCCCACCATGGCGGGTCGCTGGGCTTCTGCCATACTTTCCTAGCTCTCCTAACTTTGCCTGCATCTTTGTAAATAGCCACTGCAGCAAATTCTTCCTTTTCTCTTCTGAGCATGTCATTTCTTTCATGGTGGGATTTAGATCTAGCATACATTGTGGGACTTGGTATTAGATCTCCATTAATATTCTTTGGAACAGTTTAGAGAACTTGTCTTGTGACTGAACTTTTAACCGGTTTCAGGTGTCTGAATTGATCTTTCATTTCCACTCCTCTTAAATCTATGGGATTAGAGATAAGAGATGTTTCGATCCTGTGCTCAATGCTCTACCAAACCAAGTGTCCTTTCTTTGCTCCTAAAAATTATTTTGAGGGGCTGGAGATGTAGCTCAGTGGTAGGGTGTTTGCCTAGCATGCATTGGGCCCTGGGTTCACATCTCAGTGCCACCAGAAATAAAGTTAAAAATTCCATGCAAGAAAATGCAACTATTTTAAAGGTCTGATTTGGTGAGTTTTAGAAAATATATATGCCCATGTATCTGTCATGAGATAGAGAACATTTCTGTCACAGCAAAAGACTTCTTCTTCCCCTTCCTACGTGAGCCCAGCCTATGTAACCACTGATCTGCTTTATGCCACTACAGATTAGATTTATCTTGTTACAGATTCACCTAATGAAAGCATATAGTATTTATTCTTTTATATTTGGCTTCACTTGCTGAGGATAGGGTTTGAAGATTATTCCATTCTGTTGTATGTAGTAATTGTTCATTCATTGTTATTGATGTGTGTTGATTTATTTGCCCAACAAAGGACATTTGGGTTCTTTTCTTTTCTTTTTTTTGTGGTACTGGAACTGAACCTAGGGAAGTTTTATCTCCAAGCTACCACTCCAGTCCTACTTTTTAAAAATTTGAAACACTAAGTTGTTGGGTCTGGTCTCGAACCTGTGATCCTCCTGTCTCAGCCTCCCAAGTACTGGTGTTAAGGTGTATGCCATTATGCCTGGCTCTGATTTTTGTGTAAAAACTGATATGACCACTCATGCACAGGACTTTGTGTGGATATGTTTTCATTTCTCTTGGGCAAATATCTGGGAATAGAACTGCTAGGTTGTATGATAACTGTGTTTAACTTCATAGAAAAGAGTCAAATAGTTCCTCAACATGTCTGTGTCTTTTTTTATTCTTACCAGAAATGTATGAGAATATCAGTTACTTTCTTGTCAGCACTTAATATTACCAGTTTTGTTAAGTTTAGACTTTCTAATGGATGTGTGAGAAGATCTTGTTCTGTTGTTAATTTGCATTTCCAGGAAAACGAATATTTATTTATTGTGAGAGTTAGGGATTGAACCCAGGGACATTCTACCTCTGAGCTATAGCTCCAGCTCTTTTTCTTTTTCTTTTTTTTTTTGCGGTACAGGGGATTGAACTCAGGGGCATTCTACCTCCGAGCTATACCCCCAGCCCTATTTTTTATTCTTTGTTTTGAAACAGGGCCTCACTAATTTGCGGAGTGCCTCACTAGGTAGGTGAGGCTGGCCGCGAACCCGGGTCCTCCGGTCTCAGCCTCCCAAATGCTGGGATTACAAGCATGCACCACCACGCCTGGCTGTTATTTTTCATTTTGAAACAGTATCTCACTATGTTGCTGAGGCTGACCTTGATGCTTCTCTCTCAGCCTCCCAAGTACTGGGATTATAGGTGCATGCCACCATGCCAGGCCCCTGATAACTAGTATTTTTGAGTATTTTTTAAAAAATTTACTTGTAGATTTTCCTTTTGAAGATTGTCTGCTCAAATGTTTAGCCTATTTTTGGTGGGGAGGGTTTGGCCATTCTGCATACTATTTGAGTTGCAAAGTTGGTTTTATATTCTGCACATAAATTCTCTGTCAGATACTCGTATTCTGAATATTTTTTCCACGTTTGCCTTTTCATTTTCTCAATGATGTATTTGAAAAGTAGAAATCCTTAGTTATGATGGAGTTTTACATCAATTTTTCTTGATGTTTCATTTGTTTTTGGTCATAAGAAATCTTTTCTTAGCATAATGGTATAAACATGTTCTCCCTGTGTTTTTCTAGGAGTTTTATAATTTTAGTGGTTCCATTTATGTCTTTAATTGATTTAAGTTAATTTTTGTATTTGGTGTATTGTAAATGTTGAGAGTTGTTTTATTTTTCTATGTGAATATCCAATTGTCCTAGCCGCATTTGTTGATAAGACTTTTTTATTTGTTTGTTTGTTTAACCATTGGATCACGATGGCATGTAGGTCAAGTATCAGTCAGTTCCAGGGTTCATTTCTTGACTCTTTTTTCTCTTCCATTGATTTCTATGTTTATCCTTATGCCAGTAGACACTGTTTTTAGGATTGTAATTATGTAATACTTGTTTAACTCAGGTTTTGCTAATCTTTGTGTTCATTATTCTCCCCAAGATTGCTTTGATTACTTGAGCTTATTTGAATTTTCAAATACATTTTAGAATTAGTTTTTTAGAGGTTTTTGTTGTTGTTGTTGTTTTTTTACTACTTAGTGTTTTCCCCACTAAATTTGAGTTTTCCAAGACCTGAGAGTTTGTCTTTTTCCTGGTGCCAAATGCATGATAACATAAAGAAGAAAAATCAGAACTACCAAGAGCTGTTTTGCCTTTCTTATCTCTAATCCTCTCAAGGATCCCACTAGGTTGACTTAGACCATGTTGCAGAAGAAGCTCAGAAAGTTTAAGTCTTCCGTCTCAGGTCACCTTACTGGGTAGGCTTGTTGACTGATTGGCTGAATGAATAAATGAATGAATGAGTGAAAGTGGCCTTTTTCCCTTTTTTTTTTTTAATTTTTATGAATGGAAGTGATCCACCTAATGAGAGAGAGAGAGAGAAAAAAAAAAACAGCTTGGAAACTGGCATGTTGGGAAGGCCTGGGGGAAGGGGAACAAAGGGAGTGGGAGTACTTGCTAAAAAAAAAAAAGAAAAGGAAGTGTCAGCTATAAATCTACTTGACAAGGTTGCATCTCTGTGGCTTAGACGTTGGCCACTTCATCTTGGCATGATTATTATATAACAGGAGGATGGAGAAATGGCCGGAAAGTATTGCTTCCTATTACATAACTCCTTTCGATGTGCCTGACAGCATTTCTGATAATGAGGAGAACAGAAAGTACGCCTCTCTCCAAGAGCAAGTCTTCAGGCTTCTTGCAGGAGACTCGCCTGGTCTTGAGCCGTTTAGAGCGTTGGAGCAGAGACTGATTTCCTCAGACAACCTCAGCCTGTTTCCCCAGCCTTGGGTCTCCGCTCCCCCGTCAGCAGGAAATGTTTTATGTTCACCTTCTTCATGAATATTTTTTAATATCTTCTA
>PVLC010007952.1:23491-60970 GCA_004027655.1 Graphiurus murinus
TTTGTTTTTTTTTTTTTTTTTTTTTTTTTTTTTTTTTTTTTTTTTTTTTTTTTTTTTTTTTTTTGCTTCTGCACAGCTTGGTTTTTGAGTGATAAGAAATTAGGACAGTCTTGGAATAGTTCTTACTTGCTTGGTTTTGCACATTGAGAAAACCTGTAAACCTGTGTGATACAATAGACATTACCTGGTAGATCCCGTTAGTGCTGAGCTAAGCCAGCTGGCTGGTCATTTAAGGGTCAACCTTCAGAGTCCCTAAACTAACCATACTTTCTTTCTGTGCTGTTCCCCTTTGTGAATCCTCTTCAAAGCCCAGGAATTGCTCTGTTTTAATCTGTGAAAACGAATAAATATATACTGGGATCCTCTGTTGTCTTTCCTTCTACATGCAAACCCAGTAATTCCTGGTGCCTCCGCCACCTCCAAAATCTCTCCAGAATCCAATCCCTTCTTCTCTGTTCTGCTGCATCCCTATTCAAGTCACTTGCCTGGCCTTCCTTCTTGGGCTCTTGCATCTCCAATGTCCCTTCACCATGTAGTAGGTGGAGGCAATGTCTTCAAACTTAGAAATGGAGGCATGCTACAATGGTCCTGCTTAGAAGATTCCCTTCCTCTTGCCCTTGAGGCCTGACATGATCTGGTCCACTCCTCCTTTTGACTTTATCTCATATGACTCTTGTTCTAGATATGATCACCTTCTTTCTATTTTCTCAGTACACCTCATCTTAGCCTCTTTATTCTAGCTCTGCTACTACTTGGAATGGCTCTTTCTCAGGATCCTGGTAGGGCTGATTCACCCGTCTTCTGGCTTCGCCTCAAGGATCACTCCTCCTTTGCTGCCCTGTCTAAAGGGCTCTCTCATTCTCCCTCTACCTTGCTATGCTGCTGATTGCCATACATTACTTAGCTTTATTGCCATACATTGGCCCACTTCATGCATTCCCATATTTATTGTCTATCTCAGGAGCTGGAAAATTACTGTGAGTCAAACAAGCCTGCCTGTTTTGATAAAGTTTTATTGGATTGCAGCTTGCCCATCTTTTGTGTATCTTCTGTGGCTGTTTTGGCTCTATAAGGGTGTTTCTAAACAGTTGTGTCAGAGACTGTCTAGACTGCAAAGCCTAACTATTTGCTATCTAGCTCTTTACAGAAAAATGTGTTACTTCTGTTCTGTCTCCCTCTGCTACTTACCTGTCTTGTTTATTATTCTTCTCCAAGCACCTGCTGCAGTTATAAGCCCATGAGCTCAACAAATATTTGTCAAATAAATCCAATGACGATTGGAACACAGGAGACTGATTTTGGCTCTAGGTGTGGGTGTCTCTTGAGCCCATACTCCATGCAGGCAAAAGAGATCAGGTACCATGTGTATGTTCATGAGAACACACACATTTGCATGTCTGAGGATGAGAAATAGTGAGACAAAACAGACAGTCTGTGGGTTCTGCAGCTACTCAGCTCATCGTTCTAAACCTGGCTCAGTCGCTAGTGTCTGTATGGCCTTGTAAAACAAAATCCAACCTCTTCTGCCTCACTCTCTTTATTTCAGATAAAAAGGGAGGAACGGATACCCACTTTTGTTGTTCTCTTGAGCATTTTCGAGAAAACACTGATTGACTTCAGATGCCCCTAAGAAGGTGTGAGGTATGTGCTCAGCTTTCTTGAAGTAGCTTGAATGAACAGAGTAGAATGGAGTCCAAAGCACAGGCCCTAGCACTCGGGTGACTAGCCCAGCAGACACTTACTAAGTGCTTCCTGTGTTCCAGGCACTAGGTTGTATTCTGGAAATGTAGAGAACAGCATGGAGAACTTATTAAGCTACTATGCTCAAGCCCAAGGGCTGCATGCTGGAGAAGGCAGACAAACAAGGCACATGCTGCCCCTGCAGGCCTTCTGACCTTACAGAAGAGATCAGAGAAAAACTTTAATCGAGAAAGGTGGGAAGAACCACAGGCAGGCAAATGCTGAGAAAGATCTAAGAAGGGGATGTGTCACAACACGTTTATTTTTGGGTTCAGACGGAGAGGACTACAGTATTGTCAGCCTTTTTTGTTTATATACTCTCTGGTGCCCTTTGCTTTTATTTTAAATACCCTTTGTTTATATATCACTTGTTGTGATATCTCAAATATTAAGTTTTTTCCTAAGTAATTGATTTTATTGTAGCTTGAGGGGAAGAGAAGTGAACTTACGATTATTAGGAACACACCAATTTTTTTTTCTTACATAGAAAGAAATTTGAAAAATTGGTTTTGGGTGTTAGTCCAGTTAGTCACACATGGCTCAGTTAGGCCGGCTGGTCTCCACCTGTGCTTGTCTTTCACTCCAGGTTATGGGTATTAACTGAAGTACTAGCATGATCAGGGATATAGACTTGACTGAAGAAACTTCTTCATTCTGTCTCTTTCTTTTTTTTTTATTGATGCATTGTAATCATATATCTTAATGATGTACAAGCTGGTAGAGGCATACATGTACAGCACACAGCACTCATTTAATCTTCCCCAATTCCCATCCTCCATTCTCCCCGCTCCCTTCTTCTCATGTTCAGCTTGTCTTAGTGATTGACTTTGATATGTTTGTGGATGTATATGATGTGCATTAGGGTGTTGCTCCCACCCCCATCACCTTCAGTTAAGTCACCTTCTTTGCTGGTCTGAAGTTTCTTCTTCGTCGAGTGTCTCTCTTATGATCCACTTTCTCCCTAGTTTCTGCATATTAGAGAGAACATCCGATTTTTTTTTTTTTACTTTTTATGACTGACTAATCTCACTTAGCATAATGTTTTCCAGTTCCATTCATTTCCCTCCAAATGACATAATTTTGTTCTTTATGACTGAGTAAAATTCCATTGTGTACATATCCTATAGTTTTGTAATCCATTCATCTGTTGTTGGATATCTTGGCTGGTTTCAAAGTGTGGTAATTGTGAATTGTGTGGTTATAAACTCAGATACACATGTATTAGTCTGGTAGTTTGGTTTCCATTCTTTTGGATAGGAACTTATCAAATAACCTGTAGATATAATGTTAGGACCTGAAGACAAAGAGATGAACAATTCATATTTTAAAATTATGAACTCTAAGCTCACTCAATTCTATATTGATTTTTCACAAACCAAAAAAAATTAAAAAAAAAACATGTAAGCTAAGAAGCTCACATCTCTCAACAGTTCATTGAGCACAAGTGTGCATGAGATACAAGGTGCTAGAAAATCCATTGATGAAGCAAAGTCTCTGTGAGCTGAGAGTTTTGTGGGGATAGTGATTGGTGAATCATCAATTACTGCGGAGTTTTTGTATTCTATGATTGAGAGTCAAATTATTGTATTTCCTGGGATCAAATCTCAAGTTCACCCCACAATCTGATTGGTAATAGGCAAGTTATTTAGTTGTTCGCTACCTCAGTTTCTTCATCTGGAACACGGAGATAATAATATTGTTTAACTCATAGTGTTATTGAGGTGTTTGCATGAGAAAACAGTGCATGGCACATAGTAGGTGGTCAATAAATGTTACTATGACAGTAGAGAGAATCCTGTAGATTGAATGTAAATATAATGCAGAGGGTAGGCTGCTCTGACATGAGTTTCCATTTTAAAGAAGGATCTAGAATTTTCTAGGCATTCTTTATGAACCAAGAATAATGTTTCCTTGATGGGTATTGGATTGGTTCTTGGTGACATCTACTCACATTCTCTCTCTCTCTCTCTCTCTCTCCCTCTCCCTCTCCCTCTCCCTCTCCCTCTCCCTCTCCCTCTCCCTCTCCCTCTCTTTCTTATTCTCTCTTTCTCTCTCTCACTAAATTTCTCAGTGAGTCCAACGAGTTCAACATAATTCCGATTTTGCCTAATGGCAGGTGTCTGTGGCATAGAGAATAGCTATTTACAAAGTTAAATATTCATTATGTCACTGAATTTCCATTAATGGAGTCATTTGAGACGTTAAGATTCCCTCAGATGTGGGAGGTTGCAGGTAGCAAGCTACTTTCCCTCTAGGTATTCCACTGGGAGAGAGTGACAGGAAAGTTACTGTGTCAGCGCTCAGTTTGGTGTTGGCTTCAATCCTAGCTTATTATACCATGAGCAGACACAGTGACTTTCATGTCCCATTCAACTGGGTACAATATATTCGTAGGAAGCTATGGATGGAGAAAACACATTCATCTATTTTCTGGTATTTGGGTTGCAACTATGACACTAAGACATATGGTAGGCACTGAGGATAATATAGTAACTACCATTTTATATCTCCTGACTCATGGTAATTAATGCCAAGAGATGTCCAGTCCTTATTGTTGTCGGCAGAAAAAAAAAAATCAAATATCCTCACCTTAATACCTTCTATGCTGAACTTCATACATTGATTTTCAATGGGATAGAATTGAATTGAACCCAGTTCAACTCTGTTTGGTTCAACCCATTTTAGTCCAACTCATCATTTACTGATAACCTAACCTCATCCACGTGGGAGCGATCTAGTTAAAGACCAGAAAAAATATGCCTCCAGGGCTTTTCGTGGACTTGAATCTGGAAGGGGAAATTCTCCTGTGGAAAGGTCAAGGTGGGCTTTTTGGGTTGCAAGTGATGGAAACTTATCTCCATTATTTTTAGATTAAAAAAAAAAAACAACACGGGGGGGGATTTCGTATGCATCCGAGGGGAGGACAGCGTGTATTCAGGCTAAAAATAAGTGAAACATCACCAAGAGTTACTCCTCTCCTTTTGTGTTCTCCCTCCTCTCTCCATCCCAGCTTCATCATTTCCCACTCAACCTGGATTTTCCACCTGGTAGAAGAAAATAGCACCGAGTCTCACTCCCCATTGCTGGCCAGCAAACAGGACTTCATCTCCTAGGTCCCTAGTGGTAAATCACCAGGGGTGGGTTCCGATTGCCCAGCACAGCACAGGTCATTTGCATCCAAAGTCCAAATAATGAAAGGACTGAATTACTTTGCTTTTATGATTACCTTGTAGACTACAGCTGGTGTTTACAGAGCACTTGAAATGTGGAAGAGGAGAGGTTCCCGATTAACTTCTGATTATGTAAGGAACCGCTTATCTGATTAAAACAACAACAACAAACAATGTACATCCACTCAAGAAAACAGAATAAAATTTAAAAGTACAAAGAAGTATGCTGCCTAGAAATAACTGCAAAGATAGTTTTAAAAAAATCTTTTTATTTTGGAATACTTTTAGATTCACAGGAAACTGCTAACATAAAAGAGAATATTTCTGTATAACTTTCATGGAACTTTCCTTAATGTTAGCATCTTGTATAATTATGGTACCTTCATCCAATAAAGGAATTAAAATAGTACAGAACTATTAATTAGATGAAGACTACTGTGATTTTAACAGTTTCTTCACCAATATCATTTCTCTGTTCTGGGATCTAACGCAGGATACCATATTATATACATTTGTTATTTTTCTTAGACTTTGGTCTTTGATGGCTTCTCTGTCATTTCTTTTTTTTTTATGACCATGACAGATTTGAGGAGAATGAAGTAGGTATTTTGTAGAACGTTCCTTGGTTGGGGTACATCTGACAATATTTCTTATTAGAGTGGAGTTGGTAGATTTTAGAGCAGACTATCACAGACATGAATTGTCCTTTCTACCATATTTCAGGGGTATCTTAAGTTCACAGCATCCTTTCTTGGTTACAAGTTTCTCCACTGTAAATTTAACTATATTTTTCTTTTCAGAATCTATTCTTTGGAAGTGAGCAACTCAGCCCCTCTCACAGTGAGAGGGAGGGGAATTAGTTCCACCTACTAAAGGGGGAGGCTCTTTCCACATTAGCAAAGGTAGATTTTAGTATAAATTTTTCTGTAATCTGCTGTTTTCCTCCTAACAATATACCACGAATGAATTTCCATATCAAATATTCTTCTATAAAATATCCTTTAGTAGCTCTTCAGTATTTGACTGGATATATCTGAATTCGACCTATTTATTAGTTTGGATAGTAAGTTACTTCCAGTTATTTTTTTTCCTTGGATTCTGTAAAAATTACTATTGCTAACATTCTTCCAGCTAGATCTTTGTATGGTTAATTTGTGTGTGTGTGTGTGTGTGTGTGTGTGTGTGTGTGTGCATGTGTTACTGAGGATTGAATAGAGGGGCATTCTACCTCTGAGCTACACCCCAGCCTTTTTTATTTTATTTTTGTTTTGTTTTGTTTTGAAACAGGGTCTTGTTAAGCTGCTGAGAGTCTCAGTACATTGCTGAGACTGTCCTTGAACCTGCGACCCTCTTGTCTTAGCCTCCTGAGTACTGGGATTACAGGTAGGTGCCTCCACACCCTGCTTTCTGCTGGGTTCTTAAGAGCAGTCTTGCTGGGTTAGGTAGGCAGGTGTGGTGGGTAAACTGGGAGTGGAGTGCTGCATTGTTAAGGGCAGTATAAGGGAGAGGAGGGGAGGTGAGGGCTGAACCTGGTCCCTACTCCCCAAACCTGAACTCCCCAAACTTATTAATGCTAAGGTCTCCTTATTGAGAAGGGTAGCCACACTATTTATTTATCCATTTAAAAAAGTCCTATTAAAAATGCATGGCCAAAAAAAAAAAAAAAAAAAAAAAAAAACCACACACATTGCATAGAACAAACTTAACTATTATAAATATTTTAAAAGGGAACATGCACAGAACTCTCTCCATTCTACTGGTCATTAGGACGGGGAAAATCAATTTCTTTTGCTGAGTATCGCGGCTCACATCGTCCATTTCCACTGTCCCAGATATCTCCCTTGAGTGGCTTCCAGAACCTCTACCGTCCTGCAGAAGTCACTATTATCTTGTCCTTAACGGTAATCACTTCCTTGCTGTGCTTTAATTTAACATTCTAAGGAAGATGTTTGCTCATGGCAGCAGAGGCAAACAGTGCCAGAAGTTTCCATAGTAGAGATGGAAATTTCTCCCAGCACCTGTCCCACTGTTAACAGCGTGGCACGTACCCATCTGCACTCGCTAGTCAATAGAACTCTCTGCAGTGGTGACATGTCCAGGGGCAGCGCTGGTTAATGAATACAGGGGGAACTGGCCACCGTATTCTGTGACCCAAGAACTGAATTTTAAGCTTTGCTTAATTTTCATCAATTTAAATTTTAGTTGACACCGGTGTCTAGGGCCCGCCATCTTGGACAGCACACACAGTTCTATATTTTTATAGCACTTTCTCATATGACGATGCACCTCAGAGTGAAGGACTAGCCCAGGTCTCCCAGCCAACTGTTACCAGGTCCCTTCTGAACCTCACTTCCAGCTTTTTTTGGGGGCTGGGGATTGATCCCAGGAACATTCTATCTCTGAGCTCCAGCCCCATCCCTATTTTATTTTTTCTTTTGAAACAGGATCTCACTAAGTTGCAGAAGGCCTCGCTACATTGCTGAGGCTGGCCGAGAACCTGCGATCCTCCTGTCTCAGCCTCCCAGGTCCTGGGATTACGGGTATGCTCCACCCCACCCAGCTCCCAGCCCTCTTTTTATACCATCCTTCTAGATAAAATCACCACGACTATGAGAGTCCTGTGTGCATGCATTAAAGCAATAATGTTTGTGTCAGCTGGAGTTTGGGAATTTGAGCAGCTCACTCAGGATTCTGCCTGGTTTGGTTTATTTCAAAGGGAGGAGGGGTAAAGTCTGACGATTTTCTTCCCCAATACCCTTTTCTCTGGTCTACGTTCCCATGCAGCTGTCTTTGAAAGCTGAATCGGGTAGCTCCATAGACTTGTGTTCTCGCCCGAGTAATCTCACTTTTAAAACAATTATTATCTCTTCCTCCTTTTGATACAGAAAAATACAAACCAGGAGGACAGGATGTGTTTAAGAGTAGATAAAAGGCCCCATTTATTTATTTATTTATTTATTTATTTATTTATTTATTTATTTATTTAATTTATTTATTGTGGTACCAGGGATTGAACCCAGGGGCATTCTACCTCCGGGCTACACCCTCCGTCCTATTTTTAATTCTTTATTTTGAAACAGGACCTCACCAAGTAGCTGAGGCTGGCCACAGACACAGATCCTCCTGTCTCAGCCTCCCAAGTACTGGGATTACAGGCCCGACTAAAAGGCCCCTTTTAAAACCGTGGTCCATGGCCCTCTACAAGCGGCCCATGGCGAAGGACCAGAAGTCAGCCCACAGGAGTCCTGGTCCCAACTCTGCCATGGTAGTGTGCAAGGACTGTGTGGGTAACCACTTGGTGAGGATGGACTTAGGACTGGCTGGGGGGCCCAGAAGCACCATGTCCAACACTGAGGGTGAAGGTACTTAACGTTCACTCATTCTCCATTCTATGCACAATTTCCGTCGCTTTCATCACGCAAGAAGGCAGAGGTGGCGCAATGCGTACCTTGTAACCTTGACTCTCGGCAAATTGACACCCAGGGCAGGTACTGAAGTGTGTGCTCTACTGAAAGAGTGAAGAGAGGAAGGAAAGTAGGGATGAAGGGAGAAAAAGACAAGAAGGAAGAAAGGCAGGGAATGAGTTGGTAACTAGCTCCCTAGTTACCAACTAATTACTTTCCATCACTTGTACTTTGTCCCTCTGATAACTAAGGAAGAGAAATTCTGATGACCATCCAGGGGCTCAGAGAGCTCAAGTAACTTGTTGAAGGGCACACAGCTGCCCTGTACATGGTAGCATCTTGCGGCCACCCGCCAAGCTGGAATCCAGATTCCCAGATTCTTTCCTGCTTTCATCCCTGAGGTTGGTGTGAATGGTGACAAGGCGTCTTTGCTGAGTACCTGTGCCCCAAGCCAGGGTCACGGATGACATGAGAAAGACAAAGGCTTCAGAGCAGTTCCTTCCCACAGCCCTTTCTCTTCCTGACATCAAGCAAATCTCAGACCAGGTTCCCGGGCTGCGTCTCATGCATATGGATTGAGAGTGAGACAGCTTGCCCGGCAGGCCTTGGGAAGTATATTAATTTCACAGAAGCCCCCTGAGCAGCCTGGAGGGGCCCTCCCCTGAACCATGTAATCTCGTCTTTTGTCTGAGTGGAGAATGGGCATTTCCCCCCTGTAAATGTGGTCTCCTCCTCCCTCAAGCTCTTTGTTGGAGACATTCAGGCCAGGAGCAGAGCAGGGCGGTAGCCCACCAAGCTTGGGAAAGGCCAGAGAGGAGGGCCTCGAGGGAGGTGACCCGGCCTCGGATCCCTGAACCCTGAGGCCTAATCCCCTGTAATGACCTGTGCAGAGCGCCTTTGTGAAGCCATGAAAGGAGGTAGGCCTGCCAGGGGCCATACCCTCCTCACCCGCACTTCAGGGGGGCTTGGGTTGCTTCTAATGACTAGGTAAGAAGAGGACACACTTAGCCAGAAAAGAGATGCCTGCCACCAAAAAGGGGCGGCAAGAGAGGTTGCAGGACTCTGGCAGTTTCAAGTTTAGCCCCCCTCCACTTCCCACCTCTATGGGCTCCCCTGCCCCCCATCTTTTGTAGGGAGCTTGGTGAACTGATACTTAGCCACCAACACCCACAGAGATTTACAGAGATCCCAAGCCAGATGTAGAAGGAACCAGAAATAAGTGGCTTAGTGAAAAACATCGAAAGCGTGCTACAAAACTGTAGACATTTCAAGACAGTGAATTATTTGAAGGGGTAGTATGTTGACAGACAGGGGCTTGGACCCAGAGACTCAGTCCTCTCAATTTGTGGTGAGAATTAGAGATAAAAACTTCCTAATCCAGGACAGGTACTTAATAAGTGGTAGATATGCAAATGAATTCTTGCAATCAACTAGTTCAATTTTTTTTGGGGGGGGATAGGGGTTGAACTGAGGGGCATTCTATCTCTGAGCTTCACACGCAGTTCTAGTTTATTTATTTTTATTTTGAAACAGGGCCTTGCTAAGTTGTTGAGGGTCTTGCTAAGTTGCGGAGGCTGATCTTGAACCTGTGATCCTACTGTCTCTGTCTCCCAAGGACTGAGATTACAGGTGTGCACCACTGTACACAGCTTAATTCTTTACTGCTTGGATGAAGAATGTGAAACCCAGAGAGGAAAGTGATTTGACCAAGGCTGCACAGCAAGTTAATAGCAGAGCTTAGGTGAAAACACCTTGTTCTTGCTACTCAAATCAAGAGCTACTGGAGGAGTTTGGTAATCCAAGTCCATCTTGACTATAAAAGCTGGATTTGCAGTGTGTACAAATTGGGAGATAGAATCATGTGCTTCTGAGAGATTTGAAGAATGACTACACATTCCCTTTGGAATATTGTGATCATATTTCTGATGGTGTTTTCTTTGGAGCAGAAATGAAAAACCATCATTTTTAACCTCAGAGCTGACATGCTGAGTAGTTATTACCACTTGGGTGGAGTGGCATAGAGACTAGTACTGTTTTTAGAGAAAAATAAAAAATCGTGTGAGTGGAAGAGAACTTGAATGATGGTTAGAAAGGAGCAGGCTGTTCTTGAAGCCCAAGGCCACCAAAGTCAAGGATCTCCAAGTGGATTAGAAACAAATTCATGATGGTTCCTTTAATGGAATTCTCTGGCTGGCTTGAGTCGGGAAGGGTCTTCTATCATGTGTGGTGGGTTAAGGTGAGTCGCTCAGGGTGGGGCCAGAAGGATTCATCTAGAAGACAAGTGACTGTTATCATAGCCACGGATTTACAGAGCTGCCAGCCCTTGAGTTGTATAATTCTTGTGAGGCTTTGAAGAAAGAGGATATGTATCACTTACGTTTTTCAGCTGAACGAATCAAGGTTCACAAGGTAACTTGCCAAGTGTCATTAGCCCAGGAAATGGCTCTCGGCGGGGTGGGGGGGAGGGGAAGGGCACTGGGACATGACACTTCTGGCAAGACATGAAGCATCTCAGTGCTCACCTCAAGGATGGAGCCAGTCGCTCCAGGCTCACTGCTCTGGGGGAAGCAGGTGGAGGACAGGGTTTTCCCTGTGCTTCCAGGCAACCACCAGGGTGGCAGTCAACTGTTTGTCCCCTCAGCGCCATGAGGCTAGCACCCCTTTTGTCACCCCTCTCCTTAAGACAGAGCAGGTATGTCTGCAGACTGTTCTCATATCTCCCCAGACAGCTCTTTTGGCCATGACATCCCGTTCACTTAGCCATGACAGGAGGGATTCTTCTTTTCTCTTGGTTCCTGGGGTCCTAATTCCTGCCTTGTGCCCTGTTCCCATCACTGGGCGGGGCTTTGCTCCACTCCCTGGCACACACTGTCGCCTGCCTTTCTGTCCTTGCTAACAGAACTCTGATTCTGTTCACCTGTCTGCTCTAGAGGATCATCAGAGGAGACTGACCACAGCCCGGGCCCCAGGATCAGGGAGTGGCTTCTGATTGGTCTAAATCAATTGCCATGGCCCCACCCACTTCAGTGATTGGGTTAGGCATTGGGTTCCAGACTCATTTTGACCTGGGAAACATGGGCGGCTGACTGCCCAGACAGGGGCTTTTGGGGAAGGTTTCCATAATTTTCAGAAAGGAACTTGAAAGGTTCACTGCTGCTCCTGGACACCAGCATGCCATACAAATACTGCAACAATAGCTACCATGTTTTTTGGATAAAAAGTGATGCAAGCCTGAGGAGAAGAGGCTGTTCGGAGCAGTGGGGGAGGTTTGAAGTACTTCATGAAGTCATTTGAGTCCTTCATGAAGTCATTGAGCTGCAAATTAACCACCCCCATTAATGCCCCTCCCCCAGCCATCCCCTAGTGTTGGAGCCCTTTGGATTTCTTCCTATTACTTGCAGCTGAAAGCATCCTTCCTTATAACACGCAACACCCCACTAATCCATCCACTTCCACCCTTTCCTAGGACTCATGACACCTTCATGATCTCCTTCTCCTGAGACCCCGGCTCATAGAGTGAAGTCCTTACCTCCAAGGTGACTATGTTTGGAGCTAGGGTTTTGGGCTGTGTGTGTGTGTGTGTGTGTGTGTGTGTGTGTGGCACTGGGGATGGAACCCAGGGGCATTCTGCCTCTGAGCTACACCTCCAGCACTATTTTATTCTTTTATTTGGAAACATAGTCTCATTAAGTTGCAGAGGGCCTCACTCAGTTGCCGAGGCTGGTCACAAACCTGTGATCTTCCTGTCTCAGCCTCCCAAATACTGGGATGATATGCCACCATGCCCAGCTTGAGCTAGGGTCGTTAAGAAGCAGTTACAGTTCAATGAGAAAATAGGCATGGAGTCCTAGTCCAATATGACTAATGTCTTTAGAAGATAAGAAAGAGACAGTAGGGATATGTGTACACAGAAAAATATCCATGGGAGGACACAGCAAGAAGGTGGTGACATGCACAGCAAAGAGAGAGGCCACAGGAGAAGCCAACCCTACAGACAGCTTGGTTTCTGCCTCCAACCTCCAGACCTGTGAGAAAATAAATTTCCGTTGTTTAAACCACTCAGTCTGTGTATATTTTGTTATCATCCCTAATTGGATAATATAGGCTGTGCCTCATATTCCAGATCTGATATTCAGATACCATTCAATAGCTTTCCTTCATTTATTCTTTTACTATTGGTTGTGTAGCATATTTCTCAGTATGCATCTCACTGAATACTAGTCCTGAAAGATATTCTGGGCTCTGAGGTTATATAGTATAACACACACACATCTGAGGATATATATATATATATATATACACAATATATATACACACACATATAACCTTAGGTATGTTATATATTTAGGTGTATAGTATATAACCTCAGTTATATTATCTACTCAGAATGTGCCAGTATTTCTATTTTCACATTCACAACGCACAGTTTCATAGTGAAGACTCCAAGATGTATTTCAAGAGTGAAATATGTTTAAAGTTGTTTAAGTGACCGTTCACCAACATTGGGATTTGACTGTTTCTTTGTTGACTAACACCTGCTAACATCTAGGAAGCATGTGTTCAGAAATGCTGATCATATTTTTCAAAGCAGAGACTTGAAATCACACAGCTCTGCTATTCACTTTGTGAAACGTAGTTTTCATATCTGCTAAATGAGATTAATTAATAATAACTACCTGGAGCATTTTTTGCAGACGAAGTTAGAAAATCAGTGTGAAATGCTAGCAGAACATCATGCTATTTTTATTTCCTTGTCTTCATTCATCTGTCAATTCAGGAACTCAAGAAGCATATATTTGTTGAGTGCCAAAGTACCATTGCTGGATGGAAATATTCCTGCCTTCCTGATTCTCCTGCTGCTCTAAGCTGTATGTATACATGTGTTTAGGTTTTGGATTCCTGGGAAAGCTAAACTCCTGCCTCTTGCAACTCTTTTTCTCAACCTTGGCTTTTATGAAGGATGACATGGGGTTCCTCCTCTGACTTAGCCCTGGCCACTGTGAAGGCAGGCTAGCTCTATCTTATTAAGTGTGTAAGTATTCGCTATGTGGGCCCATAGATTTATGAAAAGTGAAATCCAAAACCTTCAGTGGTGCAGCTAGAGCCAAGGAAGCAAGGTGCCAGGTTAACCCACAGCACCGCCCAGGCCAATACCAGATCTGCTTGGTCAAACACAGAAACGTACTGTGGGGCAGCTCTCCTGTGGGTCTCTTAGCTTCAAAGTTGTTGAAAGCTCAAAGCCTCTGATAACTTTGATTTGGGCACATTCAGAATTAACTCTTATGAGAAACACAGTGATATATGAATCATACTGCAGAATAAATTCTACCAAGTTAAAAACTACCCAGAGAATCAGTATTTGTCAAGCATTCTTTGTGAGAAGCTCTGAGTTAAGTTCTGCTAAATCCTTTACTTGAATGTCTTCACTGAATCTTTGCTAATGACTCAAAATCATTACCCCATTTCATAGTTGAGGAAACTGAGGCATGAAGACATTAGCTTGCTGAAGCCCCACAGGTAGAAAGCGGTGGAGCCAGAACTTGAATGCAGGCAGTCTGATTCTAGAAGCCTGACTCTTCCCCACTGTGGTCTTCCCATTACAATTGTTACCTTCGGTTTACAGGACATTGAGGCTCAGAGGAGGGAAATTATTTGACCAAGCCACACAGTAAATGAGCCCAAATGGCACCCTCAGTTACACTGGTGCCAAAGCGTTCATGCTGTCCTTATGGAGCAATGGCTCCTCCCTGCCATGCAGGCCTGTGCGCAGCACTACACATAAAATTCCAAGTATCTGGTTGCAGCCTGGAAATGATACGATGCACCATGGTTTATTTGCCCCACCCCCTGTCATTTGCAGATGAGTCTTACAGCATTCAAGTAACTTGCCAAGAGTGCACAGCTCTGTGTGTGTGTGGGCCTTGCTTCCCACCCTCCTCCTCCATGTTGGACTCTAGCCTGAAAAACTCTTTCCTCCACTTTTCCCCTTGCTGAATCCTACCCGTCTTTTGGCTCTCAAATGCTACCTCCTTAGGGAGACGTTCTCTGGCTCTCCAAACTAGAGTAGTATCTCCTTTGTGGAGATTTTCAGAGCATCCTTCCATTTCTTTCTCATTAAAAATGATCTGTTTGTGTGGTTATTTTATAAATATCTGCCTTCCCCTAGCTAGGTTGTCCGCACTCTGAGGCCACAGCCCATGTGGTAGTGTTTGGTAAGATCGCTAGTGCTTACTACTGTGTTTAGCATCTAGCTGACACTCTAAAAATGGTAGCTATTATTATAGATAACACAATATAGATGCATACATATATGTTTATGTATAAATTATATATGTATTCCTTAGGTCCATGCAGCTCCTTCTCATTAAAGCATCAATCACAGAGATGTCAATTAGCAGCATGACTGTTGCCATTCTCTGATTACTTACTCTTGGCAGACATTGCCAATCAATCATCATGTCTCTTCTGCTGAGACCCAAGGGAGCCTCAAAATCCTTCTCAAGGCAGTGGTCCAGGCAGCCACTATCAATTAATTGGACTTGACCCAACAAATGAAACTTAGACATCTGAGGGAGGAAACTTTCTCAGTTTTATGTACACCTTCAGTTTTCTGCATTTGGGATCAATTGGAGGTGCTTTGAGTGTGTGTCATGGTGGCTCCCTTGCCTAACATGTTGGGTTTGATCCACAACATCTAAAAAAAAACTGGGTAGCTAAAAAAAATACTGGTGCTTGGTATTCTCTTCCAGAGATGCCAGTTGATTTGAATAGGCTGAAAAACCTCTAGCTAACCAAAGGGGGTCTATTCTGATCAGTTCTTAGCTGAATTCCATTTTTCCTTGGGTCGTGCACATTCTGTTTATTTCCTCTTGCTGTGTCATGTGTCTACCATGTGTCTACCATGTGTCTACTATGTGTCTACTATGTGTCTACCATGCTGAACTGGGCATTGAAGATACCGAAATGATGGTCTCTATTATCCAGGAGCTCTCATACTAAAGAAGGAGACAGGCAGGCATAGCGAACTAATGAAAGAGATAGATGGTTATGAGTTAATTTGTGGTTGCATGAAAGTATGAGGGAAATTGTCGCAGAGGAAGAAATATATTCTACCTGTGAGGATCTGGGAAATCATTTTGGAGGAGGTTAGAGTTGAACTCACTCTTAAGGGACAGGTGGCCGGAAAACCAAGTGAATCCAAATCATGGAAGACTTTGAATGCTACACAAAATGATGAGGAGCCAGCAGAGTAGAGGAAGCAACCTAATTTTCTGAGCTGATCATCAGGAAAAAAACTTTGGCAGCGGGATAGAGAATGTGTTGGAGAAGCTTGATCAAGACTAGAGGCTTGGTGTGAGTCTTGAGACTAATTCATGGCTGTGGACATGGGGTGTTGAGAGGGAATCACATACCTGAATCAGGGGTGGAATGGGATTTTGGCAATATGGGATAAATATTAAATATGACTCAAAAGGGAAAGCTATGAAAGTTAATTATGTACTTGATAGGAGCTCCTTGGAAATAGCAGTCACGATTTATTGTATTCCAAATCTGGCTGAGGTTCTTGGTTAAATATTTGACATACGCCTTCTCATTAATCCTCACACCAATTCCACAGAGTATTCTCTTATGTTATTTCCATTTTGGGGATGAGAATACCAAAGTTAGAAATATATTAAACAACTTTCCCAAGGTTACAAAGCTAGTAAGTGGCAGGGTCAGAAGAAAAACATAGCTAGTTTAACTCCAGAACATACACACCCACTGAACCGCTATTATTCTGTCTTAATTATTGCTCTATTACAGTGGTTCTCAACCAGCAGGAACAGTTAGCAATTTCTTTAGACAGTTGTGGCTAGCCAGGGATGTTGCTACTAGAACTTAGTAGGCAGGGCTCATGGATGCTTCTAAAAGGCCTACAAAATACAGAAAAGTGTCCACCTCAACCTCTTCAACAAGAAAGATTTATTTGGTTCCAAATGTCATTAGTGCTGAGGTTGAAAATCTCTGTTCCATTCTCAAGGCTTAGCTCCTATTGCCAGTCCCTACCACATAATAGGCTCAATCTATATGTTTGTGAACTAGGTAGACCTGCAGAATGTACATTCATATGTATATATTTATGCAAATTTAAACACATACGAGTAAAGGTCTTTACAAATATACATGCTTTATCCTGGCATATTCTCCTGATCACAGAAATTTCAACGTGTGCGTCATCTTTATTTCCTGTTAAATCTGGAGCTTTGGGGGGGATGCTTCTCATTTATCCTGTTCCAAGTCTTATCTCCTGTAACGATGCTGTCTCCTGGCCTGGCTATCATCATGGATAGGAATTTTGTGTTAAATCCTCCAGTTGCTGAACTGACTTAGGGAAGATTTAGGGTGTTTGCGTGTTTTTCTTTCTTGTTCCTATCCATCCTGTTGGAATTCACTGCATCATCCCCCGACTCCTAGTGTGATTACATGGTATGGGCGAGTGGGGAGGGGGGCTCAATCTTTACTTTGGAGGATGAACTGCCGGCTCTGGCCCACCAAAGAAACTCCCTAAATAATCGGATCGATGTCAAAGCTTGCCGAAGGAGATGACTGTGGCTGGAAGCCTCAGTTCCCATCCAGGAGATTATATATCCTGAACTTGGTTATGTGGGCTCAGAAAGTCCTATCCTCTGTTGTAAACCAAATGGACTTTGCAAATCCATCCTGATTACATTACCCTATATCAGATTTCCAGCTGACAGCTGTTGCTCAATCTTATCCTATCCTCAGCCCCTGTTATGCTCTTGGATTTTTTAATTAAACATTTTTAAAAAATGATAACCACTTAAGAGCTTTGCTCATTTCCCCAATTCCTAAATTCCTCATTTTAAGTTCATTTTGTCATAATTGCCTTTAGTGCAGCTGCAATTAGAGAGAGAAGAGGGGAATACCTACTTGCCTGGTATGTTTCAGCAATAGAAACAGATTTAGAAAAGAGATGAGAAGTAGGGGAGTCATTTGGATCATGATGTTTCATGATGGGAGATGAATTAGCTTCTTCATGAGTCCTAAAGTCTACCTGCACATGAGCCCTAAAGTCTTGGTTTGATCCAGTCAGAATCTCCAAAATGCACAAGAATAACCTAGCGAGAAAGGGGTTTCCTTACAATCCACTCAGAGCTGCGTCCGTGCTTCCATTTGACCTTCCTGATCCTTTAAGTTGATGGACACGATGGATTCATACATCTGCTGGCCCATCAAGGCAAGTGGGTACACCAGGTGGAGTTGATAATCACTTGTGACAACTCTCCCATCTATTGCTCCAGGTATGATTTTATCTGGAAAGTGGTGGTAGTATCAGCACACATAATTTTATAGACAACAGGAAACCAACCAACAAACATTTGAAAAGTTCAGAGACAAAGCTTTGATCTCAGATAGTATTGACACTAAAGACTAGGTTTCTCACCAGATTTCTTCCTGGATTCATGCTGAGTCTCTTCTCTTTGTTCTCAAGATGCAAACCAACAGATGGTCCCCAACTGACCGTAATTTGATTTGCGATTTTTCAATGTGATTATGGTGTGAAAGTGATAAATTGAGTGGAAATCATACTTCCGGTTTTGGATTTTGGTCTTCTCTTGGTCTAGTGATATACTGTACACTACTCTTATAGAGCTGGGCAGTGGCATTGAACCACAGGGATGTTTGACAATCTGTACTCTACAATGCACTGTGTTGCTAAGCTGTGATGTTCAGAAGGTTAGGTTTATTAAATACATTTTTTTGCAGTGTTGGGATTTGAACCCAAGACTTCATGCATGTTAGGCAAGCACTCTACCACTGAGCTGCATCCCCAGCTCTATTAAATGCATTTTCAACTCTCAATGGATTTATTGGGAGGTAACCCTACAGTAAGTGAAGAAGTATTTCATTTTCTCTCTATGCTGCTTCTTTCTCATTTCTTCCTAGCTTTTGTACAGTGTAATCTACATAAGAATGGATCATGGTGGGTGAGTAAGCTTGTTTCTTTTTTTCTTCATGTCTTTTAGCATGTTTTGCACACTGCTATTTATCTGGTGATGCAAATGACTATAGAGTTTTTTAAAAGTTTGAAATACATATGCAGTCTATATAATTTTTTATCATTAATCAAGTATATTGCCATGAAAATGAATGTAGCAAATGATGAGCTATTATCTTCTCAAACAAAGTGACATATTTTGAGTGTTTAGAGCTAATGAAGCTCCCAGTGTCCTGGTTTGCACCTTCCTCTTTGTAATGTTAGCAGAGCCACAAAGAAGTAACTGTTGTCATCAAATATTATGAAAGAAAACATGTATTCAGCAGCCTTTATGAGCAAGGGACTGTGCTATGTACTTTCTGCTCTCACATATATTTTTTTAATCCTCTCTAATAAAATATTCTAGATTCTTGGACCTCCATGTCAAGAGAAGAATGAGAGATTACTTTTGCCTTCGCAAGCTTTTCTGTTTCATTGCTGGTATCTTCAGCAGTTGTTGTGGGAAATCTCTCCAAAATGCCAGGCATAACAATTGGTAATGCTTCACACATAATGGACCTATTTGCAGATGAAGTTACAATGTGCTTCTCACATCCGTTCTGAGAAATGCAAAGCTTTGCACTGCCTGTCTACTTGTCTGGACTTCCACTTCCAGGTTTATTATAAGAATTCTGAATTTGTAACAATTATCTAAAAATCTACTTTGTTCACAAAATATTATACTTCCACAAGCGACCATTTCAACATCATTTCTATACTACTTTCCTATGAGTAAGACAAATTTTTGAATTTAGCCAGCACCAAAGTTCTATGGCTCTTGCTGCCTAAAAAAATATCTCCTAAGTATATTCACTTCTCTCCATTTTCTCTGCCATGGTATGAATCGTTTTCCAACTTTTATTTCTCAGTGCATTCCTGCAATAAGAGAGATGTTTTGAGTGCTTCCTATGTGTTCTCCATGCATACATTTGCATTTAATTCTAATAACAGCTTTGGAGATAGGAAGTATTAGTATACACATCTTCAGATACAGAAACCAAGGCATCAAGAAGTTAATATTATTTGTCTATAGTTTATAAGTATCTGAGATAGAAATCCAAACACAGGCAGTCTGTAACTAGAGCTCATGGTTTGGATGAACACCTATTTAACACTTTGACATTTATGCAGGAATCTCCTCACTAGTTTTACTACATTTACTCTTCACCTTCTAGGAAGCTGCAAGTTCTGGTACTGTAGAATTTATGGCACTTTGTCAATTGGATGCAATGAGCGTTGTACAAGCAGCCATCTTGCAGCTTGTGCAAGGCTCATTCTGCATAGAATGCAATGTTAGTACCTACAGTCTTCATGCCGTGCTTTTAGATCTCTGGACTTATTCATCAGACATGCCTTCATGGGCCTCTTTTTCCATATTCCTTCTCCTTTCTGTGCTCAGAGTGTAGATTTTAGGTGCTGTTACAGCAACAAAGAAAAGGTCTCTATGACTCCCTGCAAGGGTCTGGCCTTGCCCCCTCCAGCCTCATCTTGCTAAGGTCATTCTTGCCTTTGGTGCTGTCTTATCACATGGAAGATTATGTCATGCTTTAGCCTCCTACAGGACCTTTTGCACTTGCAAAAGCAGTCATTCCCCCTGCCTTATTCAGATCACTCTCCTCATGTTCTGAGTCTCCGATCCTACCACCAATGGCTCTCTCCTAGTCTTGGACATCAAGGAGCCTTCTCCCTTTGCTTTACTCATACCTCCCTGATTTTTCCTTTCCATCACTGTGGGCTTCTTTCCCCACAAAGGGAGAAGGGGCCCGGGGGTCTACCACCCTCTTCTCGATTCATAAACTCTTCTGTGGTTAAGTAAACCTATGGCTTACACTAATGCTGCTTTGGATTGACGCCAAATCTCATTCTCCAACTCTGTGCTTGCCTTCCAATTCTTGTACCCAGCTGACTTCTAGATGTCTCTTCTGGAAATGTGCCCAGGAACTTGAAGTTCAGTATGTCCAAATCTGTGCCCATTATTTCCTCTTGTAAACTGCCAACTGCTCTTGTATTTCCACAGTAAATGGCTTTTCCATCCCTTGAGTCATTTGTACCAGAAACCTCAAGGTCATCCTTAACCTTCCCCTCTCACTTACCAGCTTTGTGTGTCCTGTCAGATCAACTTGTAAAGTGTCTATTGAATGAACTTTGTCCTGTCTTGTCCTATTATCCTTGGCCTGGTCCAAGCAAAGATCATCTGAAATATTGCAAAAGTCGTCCAAGTGGTGCACCATCCAGCTCATTCTCCGTACCCCTTCTAAATAAGGGTAAAAACAGATCAAAGGATTTAATTTAGTGTGATCAATATATCTAAGAGGCTGGTAGGTTCCCCTACCAAAGGAGCAGTGCCGTCCGTTGATACACTCTCCGTGCCTTGATGGTATAAAGTCTCCTGACTTAGTCTTGGGTACTTCACAGAGCCCTATCATTTCTATATTGATGAAGACAACAGTGAAAAAAGCAATAGTGGCTGTAGCTGCCACCACGGCTCTCCTAAAACCACCTCTGGAATTTATGGCATTTGGGGAAATTGGGCACAATTCAAACTTTTCATTTAATCCATTCATTTGTTTGGAAGTGCTCTTCAAGGTAGTGGTGTATTTTTAAAAAAAATCCATGCCTTCCTAATAGGACTCAGCTTCTCTTTGTAAATCAGGGGGCCCTGCTCCACTGGCTGGGGTGTGGACTCAAGCAAGGCCAAGTGGGAGTTTACATTTTCCACTGGGAGTTTACATTTTAAAGTTCAACATAAGAATAGAATAAAATTTTAGGGGTTCATTGACTTCTGTGCTGGCATCCATATGAGATGATTTCATTGTCTTTTCAACACTCAATGCTGTGTAGATTTCTGACCTGACACAGGTTTTGTTGGATGATCTCAGCCTCCAGTATTCTGTCTGTTCTGTGAGCTGCTGAAATATCGGGCCAATAAATTCTTTCTCTTCCTCTGTCTCCTTCCCTTCTTCTTGCTCTGTCTCTTCCTCCTCCTCCTTTTTTGGCTTATGGTCATCTAAGTGGATTTCAGTTTTCTGTAACCATAGAACCCCAACTGGGGAAGACCTGTGTTTTGGAGATGGGAAAACTGGAGCCTGTCAGTAACGTGCCCCAGGTCGTACAGTGAGCTAATAGCAGAATCTGGATTAAAAGGACATTTCGTCATTCCCAGGCTAGTACTCTTTGGAACACAGTGATTCAAGAAGAGCCCAAGGCCTAGGATGACCCTTACTCCAACACTTCTTTCCACCACTTATTTTTTTGTGTGACTTTGGAAAGTCATTTAGTTTCTTTCTGCCTCAGTTTTCTCACTTGTAAAATAGGAATAATAATAAATTACGGTTGTTGTTTAGGTGTTATTGCTTAATAACGCATCTGTAATGTGTGCATTGGTAATACTGGGTGCATAGTAAGCAAGAATGAAATGTTAGTAACTACTGTTATTATTTCCATTTCTGCCAACTGGCTGTTTCCTTGTTTTAAACAGTTTGTAATTCCTAACACTGGTAAAGAAATACTTTAATTGCATTTTTTGAGTGTTTTTCTTAGTCAAGGAATTGTGATTCAGATATCAAAAGTGTCTCTTCAGCATTTCACCAGGACGGGTGCTTGTGGCTTGGTAGTTGATAGTTCATTCTCTCTCTCTTTTTACTCTGAAAAAAAAAATCATTAAGAAAGACCATTATTTCCTTCTTCTTCTTTTTTCTTGACCAATGTAAAGGACATCAAAGCACAGAGTGTTTGACAGAAGAACCAGTTGGTTCCATTCAGGGGCACATTATGAATTGCTCATTTTTGACAGGGGGAACAATTCATTACATTTTGTTTATGTAGCACCTCCTGAGGGTCCATTTCTAAGTGGTTCACAAAAGGCTTGTTCTCACTTGAACACACTTGTCCTTCAGCATTCCCAGGACTGAAGATTGTGTGTGCAAATAAAATAAACTCACCCTGAAGGCCAGTAATTTAGATTAATAAAGAGCTATGTTTATACAACTCTGTTAACAAAATTCTACATGGAAAGTCAAATCCAATTTTCTCAGGCTGCACAACCATTTCTAAACAAGACTTCATGAAGAATGTCTAGTTTGTGGATATACAAAATAAGGAGAAAATCTTTTCTTAGTCCTTAGACCCCTGAGACTCTATTTTTGTGGCCTTTGTTTTTTGGGAGAGTACTCAGAGGCCGAAGCAACTCAAATATGGATGATTCTATACTTGTAGGAACTAACTTGGGCCCCTCTACCCACCTATTCATCTTCCTACTCTTCAGTAACTCATCCATTTATTTATTTTTTTGCACTTTTATTGGTGCATTATAGCCTTACATCATAATGTGCTGATAGCAATAGTGACCTACATATACACACATCCATTTATTTTTAAAAATCTCTCTCAGGTACACGACATCACTAGCATTCCAGCTCTTTTGCTGCTGTGCGACTCCTCCATTTGGAGACCAGGTAAAGAAGAAGCATTTCAGGGTGGAGAGATACGTGGGTGTACAATACCTGGGAGATTTTGTATTCATACTCCTAAGGACCATGTGAGATAAATGGGGCTTATATGTACCCTCTCTTTCTTTCTAAAAATAGGGGCCCACAGAAGCCATAATTTTGAGCAGTTGTAAGACCTGCCCAATGGAAAAGATGCTCTTATTTATTGGCTACCTATTATGTACCAGGCATGTGCCAAGTTTTGTTCAGAATCCTATTGTACGATCCAGAAAACACTGACATTTATATGTGTGTGCATATGTTTGTGTAGGCATCCATTTGATAGACTAACAAGGAAATGAGACACAGAAGAGTTACAGAATTGCTGACATCACGGGGAAGTGGGAGGCTGAAAGGTGTCTGGTCTTCCGATGGCCTCCTCAGAGACCACATTGAGACAGGATGCTCAGGCATTGTCAACCCCAGTCCCTCTCTGACATCCTGGCTTTCTTCCCCTTTCCTTCCAAAGTTTCAATGAGAAGGGTCAGAAAGGAAAACCACAGCACCAACACAAATAGCTGAGGAAGGATTAGGGTGGGAGAGAGCCTTAGGAGCGTGTGGTGGTATAAAGATAACATTTACCACCAGGATTGGGAGCCCGGAGATCATGTGCCTTCCCCTAGGCTGCCTGTCCGCTGGCACTTCCTGTCCAGTGGTGGACCAGCTTTCCTCCTTGTCTACACCCAGATCCAGCAGTGGTGGGGCTTTGTGCTCTGAGAGATCTTCACAAATCCTCCCTAGAAACTGTATTCTCTCTCTTTGGACTCCTATCCTGGCTCTCATTATCTTCATTCCTTTCTGGGCACTTCACTCACTTGAATTCAATCAGCATCTCTTTATAGGTGATTCCAGATCTGGATCTCCAGGGTGCAACTGTCCCTTGAACACCATCCATCCTATTCATGAAGGAGCCCGGTGGCTTCTGTTTACATTACTATTGGAATACCCCATCTTGTAGTCCCTATTTCAGATAATAGTGAGCGCTGTACCTGGTGTCTTCTTCCAATCAAACTTAGCTCATTGACTGAAGTAGTTATTGATAGAATTATTCCATAGTCTTTTTTTTTTGAGTATTTATTTGAGTGTCAGGTAATGTGTTAAATGCTAGTGTACAAGCAGAGTACAGGATCTAATCATGAAGCTCCATATATATATGGGGTGTGTGTGTGTGTGTGTGTGTGTGTGTGTGTGTGTGTGCGCGCGCGCAGAGGGCACACAGCAGTAAAAAGAAAGCTTTAATATTCAGCAATTTGTGCTATGATAAAGGTGAAATCAAGATACACAAAACAGGTGTGGAACTCAGGTGATGGGGTGATTGGAGGTGGTTGGGATGCTTCCTAGAGGCGTCAAATGAATCGCTTGTCCTTCTGCATTACCTCACAGTTTTGCCTCTGTTGAATATTACTCACACTTCAAGGTTTCTTCCCATCATTCTCTTTCTACCCAAATCTCATTCTCTTCCAGGCCCCCCAGTCTCAACTCTAGCACTACTTCCTTGAAGCCTTTTGCAAAGCCCGCAGGTGGAATCCGTCAGACTTCCCTTTGCATAGTGTGTATTCTTCTGTTATAACTCTGCTTTCTCTGCCTGCTGTGTGGCATATTTTCCACACATCTGTCACCCTTTAGAGTGTGAGCCCCTGGGCTCTTTTCTATTCATCTTCTTGGCCTTTCCTGCTCCAGCTTATGAGCCTGGTAGCTCCGCTCATGGTAGACATGTTTATTGTTGTATGAGTTTGTCTAGAGTGCTGAGGGAGACAGACAGATTCATCTGCACTCTTTGCCACTTGGTCACCTGTTCCCTGAGAGTTAGTGATAGGGTAGGCGGACTAGTGCTACCTGAGTCAGAGAGAGGCTTGATCATGGGTCCAAAGCAGCTGAGCAATGGCTACCAGATGGCCACCAGTAATCCAGGGGCTGGTACAGAGTAGGTGCTCAATAAATGTGCCTTGAATAAATGAATGCATGTAGAGGAGAAGGTATGAATGAGTAGAAAATTAATCTCTACTAATTGCCAGGACTACCAGAATAGAGTAATCTATTCCTTATTAATGATGATTCCTACCAATACTCCTACTAGTGGTGCCTTAACGTTGGATGTACTTTTAAAATGCTCTATGTTTATACTATTTCTCTGGAAGAGGGGAAGAATTGGAAACACAGGCAACATTTTTAAAGAGTTTACAGTTAGATGAAACACTTCTAAATACTCTTATATAATATCCCTTTATCTTCCTAAGATTGTAGAAAGTAGTGTTATTAGAGATAAAGATACTGAAGTTTACAGAAATTATCAAAATCATATAGGTAAAGTGCATCAGAGCAGGAGTTTGAACCATGACTCGTATTTATCTGATGTTGACGTATTTTCAGGACACATCCTATAAAATTTCCAGTTCACTAAGAGCTAAAATACGTCTCTGGCCAAAAATCCAACAGTCATTTCATTCAAATATCACTCAAAGTTATTTCATCAATTGTCACTGTGAAGGAAATCTCAAATCTGTTAGACATGAATTTATTATTCCTCTATTTTACATATTTAAAGACACAAGTTTCCTAAGGAATGAGTCAGACTTTTCAGCTCTCTGATGGACTATGTGTTGGCCTGGATGATACTGATCTGTTAGTATCCATGGGATGTTAGCTCTCCCCAAAGGCACTGTCTGTCTGTGGCCACCATCAATAAAGCCCTTTAAGCAAATCTGTACATTTGGGGGCCGGCTGGCCAGGCACGTGCCATGAAGCACCCCCTTCCCAATAATCAAACTCTTGTAAGCTGTATTGAAAGGGATTCTTTCTCTTGGGACCAGTATATGTTTGTTTGTTGGCATGGGCCTAATGACTTAAAGAAAAATGCCGGAAGCCAGGCCTGCACTCTTCCCTGAAAGGAACATTGGCTCCTTGTTCCAGCCATGCATTTGCAGAACGGCTTCTGAGTAAGTCCTTGGAATTCCTCATGGTTTATATGTCTTTGTAAGCTCTTGGCATTGAAGAAGCAAGGTTTTTCTTTCCCTTTTTTTCCTCCCCCAATGAATCCAACATTGTATTGAACACACTCTCTTAATTTTGATAAAACCAACAACTCACAAAGCCAACTTGGGTGGAAAAAGCAGGAACATGAATAAAATTTGATATCACTGTAGGCTGTTTGGCTTTAAAAGGTTAAGAATGTGAATTTGGAGACCAGTGCTCCATTTCCACTGCTGTTTTCTTACCTCCTCCTTGTTCAGAAATAACATAGCATTTGTTATAGTAGCTACAATGCTGTTCAGATGTACTGGGTTTAAAAACATTTTCCACGGTGCCTACATGCAGTCTACCTTTTGATTTTTTTTAATAGCAAGCTCATTGGCCAACTTTGAGACAAGCAAGAAGGGATAGTTTTAAGGACGTATGGTAAATGGACCCAGGCTACAAACCTGGCATCCTTAACTTCTGCCTTTGGGATGGAGGGAAATTTCTTCATCTCTCTGAACCTTACTTTCCTCTATGTACAAAATGTGAGTAATGAAGTTATTTCTCCTAAGAGATTGTGAGGGAGATTAAATAAGATAAAGTGAATTACCTAATAGGATCACATCCTAGGGGCTTAACAAACATATGCTCCCCTTCCTGCCTCCTCTGTTTTGTCTTCCTTGAGATGTAAGCACCTAGGTGGCAAGGGAGTTAACAGACATGTATTAGTTCATTGCAGCTGCCATAACAAAATGTCACAAACACACAACACACACCTATTTCCTCATGAGTCTGGAGGCTGGAAGGCCAAGATCAAGGAGTTGGCAGTGCTGGGTTCTTCTTAGTTGCCTCTCTGTGGCTTCTCGATGACCTCTCCTCCCCATGTCTCCACCTGCTCCTCCCTCTGTATATGTCTCAGTCCTCACTGCCTCTTCTGATGATGAGGATGCTTGTCATATGGGGTTAAGTTCCATCCTGATGACTAATTTTAGCTGAATTACCTCTTTAAAGGCCCTCTCTCTAAATACAGAGACTTTCCAAGGCATTGGGAAAAAGACATATAAATTTGTGTGTGTGTGTGTGTGTGTGTGTGTGTGTGTGTGTGTGTGTGTGCAGAATTCAGCTCAGAACACTGATGGAGCCTGGTCAACTCCACTGAAAACATTTGGAAGATTCTCCACGTGAAAGTGCAGCTCACTGTCCTTCTCCAGTCCCCAGATCTCTGAGTGAGCAGCAGGTGAGAGGTCTTTGGCTGCCCTCCACTCAGTTTTTATTTGGCCTAAGTGCCATGGCAAGTCTCATTGTCCTCATTAGATCAGAAGTCCTTAGAGGCTAAAATGCTTCTGTTGCAGTGGTGGCTCTGAGCTCACGTTTTACCATGATGGGTCCTTGAGAAATACTTTAGAGCTGGTTCATGTGGCTCACCATTTTATCCTGGAATGCGGCACTGTAGGCCTAGAAGGCAGCTAGATTCTCAGCAAACACTCCTGCATTCTTTAAGCAGACAGTCTTAAGCATGAATAATATAATCTCTGCCCTTGAGGAGATCATGGTCTGCTGCGGAAGACAAACTAATTAACATCATTTCTGATTAATAAACATAATTTCCTTGAAGAGTGGCAGAGGTAGTGAAGAAGGCTACAGGAGTGCAGATGGGAGGGGTTGGACTTCTGGGTGGGCCATAAAGGCTTGGATTCTAGGACCTTGCTACTGAAAATGTGCTCCATAAACTGGCATCATTGGTATCACCAGAGAGCTTGTTAAAATGCAGAATCTCGGGCTTGCTTCTGGACTTGTGGTATCAGGGCCTGCTGTGTTCCTAGGGAACCAAGGTGGCCCCAAGGGATAGACTATAAATGAGCACAATAGGTTAGTGTAAGAACAATCAGCTAGCTCTCATTCTATATTTTATTTTCTCACACTTTCTATGGAGCAATGTTATGGCTGGGATTGATGGCAGCAAAAAGTAATGGTTCCCCCTTCCACATTCTGAAATTAGTGTCAGAGTGGCTCTTCAGTTGGATTTATATTTCCCTGTCCACCTTGTGCCTAGAGAGGCCATGCGACTAGTTCTCACCAGCAAAGTGTGCAAGGAAGTGATGTATATCTCCTCTGAGCCAGGGCTTTTAAGAAACAGATGGATTTTTTATACCTTCCTTTCCCTATTCTCTGGCTGAAGGACAGAATGGAAAAGCCACAAGTCGGAAGGAGCTTGGGTCCTTGACTCTCCACTTGGAGGGAAGCCATCCTTACTAACTGATAAAAGACTATGAAATAGACATCTATCACAGTAAGCCATGGATATTTGGGGGTCTGCTAGTTATAGCAGCTGTTGATGCCTAACTAAAACACATGGACAGCATATTTACTATAGGGACAGCAACAATCTAATCACAAGAACACATGGAACTGCCCCTGAGCTGTAGTGTTGATGGGGCAGTAGAGAGTGGTGGGGACTGTGATAAACTGCAGTCCCTCCCCTGTATACGTAGGAGGGCTCCAGTCACCTCTGTTTGATCATTACCTTGTGTAGAGGCTCATTGTTGTCAGATTTTCAATGTTAAAATCCTGGCTCAAGTGAAAAAAAAATAAAGTGCCAAATAAAGCACATGGATGAGATTGGTCCAGTCGTGTTGACAGCCAAATCACACACTCTGCCCTAGCCAATAGATATCAACTAGACCAACTTTGGCCTCCCTGCTTTGTCCACCAATCATTTTGCAGATGAAGCTATGGGGCTCTCTAGAATGGGCCTCTCTACGTGAAATGTTTGCTGTATGACTAGCAGAGGTTGAAGATGACTGTGTCACTTCACCAGGGCTGTTAGGAGGATGGCTGCTCCTGCCCCTTCTACTTCCTGCAGTTCATGCAGTGACTGCTGACACAGTGTCACTGGTATGTACCCCACAATCTCCCACCGTCATTGTTCTCTTTCTTTTAACCTCCCAAATATTGTTGCTATCCCCCATCTGATCAGGGGGAACTGAGGGACAGGGAAGCATCTTATGGAAAGTCACTTGGCTGCCTACCTTGTGCCTCACCACTTGAGTCTGAGGTGTTTCCAAGGCAACCTTATGTGGTACAGCAAAGGACAAACTGAACACTTCAGAGATGCTTACGTGCAGAATGGCATCATATCAGGGACTAGGGTCTGGTCATCCAGACCCTGTCAGCCTGGTGCTAAATTCTTATCTGATGAGATTATTATATATTGAGCTTGAGAAGGAGGGATGAGCGGAGGGAAAGAAAAGCCAGTTACTTCTTCCTTTTCTAGCTGAAAGGACGATGGTGCCCAATACCCAGGCTGGGCTCCTGGTGGGGCATGTTCCTTCTCTGTGGCTTAGCAGCAGCAACTAGATGTCTTTTAGGACACTGAACATTTCTGAAGTGTTCAGTGCCTCTGGATAGATGTCTGGAACTTTTTAGCCAAGTGCTTGTTAGTTGACCATTTAGAGACTCAGTTTCCCCAAATGTAAACGGAAGAACCTAAAGCAACACACATGTGGAGTGTGATCAGAGGCTCAAAGAGCTGATGGACGGATGGCACGGGCGCTGTGCTAGGCACAGAGTCCGGCCAACGTAAATGTTAATCTAATGAGCCAGCAGTTCTGAAAGTGTTTTGTGAGGGGACTTGAATAAACTGTACACACAGGAGTGATAATAATTCTCCACGGGCCAGGGCATCTGCCAGCTCGCCCATGAATCTGCCCCCAAACAGGCAGGCCGGGGCTGTGGGTAATTTCTGGATGCCCAGAGGCCGGCTTTGCAAGAAGTGAACAGCACCATCTATTCACAGCACGGCCAGCTCGGCCTGCCAGAGCCCACGAGGGGTTTGGACTCAGAGAGCTATTGACGGGAAGCCACAAAGACACGTTTTCTCCCCTGCGGCCTGGAGTGAAGACAGAGCGGCCCCGGCACAAGAAGACGGTTGTTTGGCATCAGCCAGCAGCCGGCAAATTCTGTCAAAGCAGCTGAAGGAGAGAAGTCTTCAAAACACCCAGGAAAAACAAGAGCCCGGGCGCGGGCAGGAGATAGAAGATAAGGAGGCCGAGGAGGGAACAGAGGGCCCTTCACGGAGTGCTGGCACCCTCAGTGACGCCATTGTCTGGACCGCGGGCCAGGAGGATGGGCCTTTCTTCTTTTCCCCCCTTTAAAGAAAGAATTTATGTCAGAGGAAAGAGAGTTGTGTGTTGTATGAACAGCGCCTGCCAGATGAAAACCTTTGGTGTTAAACAGTGAGGCCGGAAGTCTAACTGGTCCTTTGTCCCAGAGAGAGAGAAGAGGGGAAAGGCCCTTCTCTTCTTGCCCCTGAGGTTCTGGCTGCTGTCTTTGGGGTTACAAAATGGGGCTCAAGGTGGCTGTCCCCGTGCCCCATCTTGTCGCATTCCCTCCTCACTCCCGTTATTACAGTCCACTTGGGCCTCTCTGGAGGAAACGCTCTTCTTCCACCCTCCCTGGAATGTCCAGCTCACACTTCAAATTCCACATCTGCAGAGCGATCTTGGTATTTTTAATGCTCATGGAAGCATCTCCTGAGTTTCCACTGTGGAGAGGGTTAAGGGACGCCTTCCACCTTGGTCAAGAGGAGGCTAAGAAGCCAGAGATCTATCTTAAGTCTGTGCACATCACCCTGCAGTTGTCCGTTTCAAAGAATCGGGGAGAAGTGGCTGATGGGAATCGTAGAAGGAGAAACAAATGACTCCTTTTCAAAAAATTAATTGGAAATGATGATCCCGTGCCCATCATGGCTTCTCCAGGGCTTCTATGCTGGCCAGGGATAATGGTTTGAATGGAATCTGTGCAGAGTGATGTTAGGCAAACCAGATGGGTTTCATTGTTTTCTAGCAAGCATTAAAAACTTCCTTCCTTCCTTCCTTCCTTCCTTCCTTCCTTCCTTCCTTCCTTCCTTCCTTCCTCCATTTTATTTGAGATAGGGTATTGCTATATTGCCTAGGCTGGCCTCCAATTCTTGGGCTCAGGAAACATCCTTCTGCCTCAGCCTTCCAAGTATCTTGGATTACAGACATGCCCAGCATAAGGAACATCTAACTGAAGGCATATATGTGCCCACCACTATCAACTAGGAGAGAAACTGTAGTCCAAGAACAAGAAAAGACCTTGGCCCTGGTAACTGAGGCACTTGAACGTGTAGGTATTCTGCTTCTTGTGCATGAGAGCAAATGCTCTCAGAATATGCTTTGGGAGCAGAGGTGGCTGAGCGAGGGTCCATCTAGGTTGGTTTAGAATCTACAAAGAATGTTATTCTTTTTTTTTTTTTTTTTGCGGTACTGGAGATTGAACTCAGGGGCCTTCTACCTCAGAGCTACGCCCCCAGCCCTATTTTTTATTCTTTATTTTGAAACCAAGTCTCACTAAGTTGCGGAGGGCCTCACTAGGTAGCTGAGGCTGGCCGCGAACCCGGATCCTCCGGTCTCAGCCTCCCGAAGAATGTTATTCTTATTTAGGAAGTTTCTACCTGTGCATTAAACTAAAAGTTTCTGCTTATCAAAGGAAACCATCAAGAGTCTGAAGAGGGAACCTCCAGAAAGGGAGAAGATCTTTGCCAGCTATTCCTCTGATAGAGGATGGATATCTAGAATGTACAAAGTACTCCCAAGACTTAACACTAAAAAAGCAAACGACCCAATCAAGAAATGGGCCATCAAACTAAATAGACACTTCACAAAAGAAGAAATAAAATTGGCCAATCCATATATGAAAAAATGTTCAATATCAGTAGCAATTAAGGAAATACAAATCAAAACTGCCTTGAGATTCCATGTAACCCCAATCATCAAGAAGTCAAACAGCAATGAATGCTGGTGAGGATGTCAGGAAATAGGAACTCTTTTACACTGTTGGTGGGATTGCAAATTAGTACAGCCACTATGGAAATTAGAGTGGAGAATCATCAGAAAATTGGGAGTGGATTCACCATATGATCCAGCTATACCACTCCTGGGTATCTTTCCAAAGGGACTGAAATCAGAATATTATAGTAATGCATGCATATCTATGTTTATAGAAGGACAATTCATAATAGCCAAATTATGGAACCAACCTAGGTGGCCATCAATAAATGAATGGATCATAAAATTGTGGGATATGCACACAGTGGAATTTTACTCAGCAATAAAGAAGAACAAAATTATGTCATTTGCAGGAAAATGGATAGACCTGGTGACCATCATTTTAAATGAGATTAGATAGTCACTGAAAATGAAGGGTCATATGTTGTCTCTCTTATGCGGAAGCTAGGGAGTAATCAGGATACCAGAGGGACTTCGGATAATGGAGGAGACACGACAGTGGAGCCAGGAAGGTGGTTTAGGGGAAGGGGCATCAATGAAGGAATCACTTCCATCAACATGTGTATACGTGAGAATACCAATGTCAAAATGCCTGGGGAATTTTTTCTAAAGGAGGATACAGTCAGAGTTGTAATCTCAGGATGTAACATTTATAGCATCTTCCTTGACTCCAGCAGGCAGAAGAGGTGAGGAAATGCAGTCCTGGCCACAGACCCAGCTCATGCAGAAAGAGAGTCCTGGGGGGTATCAGGAGGCAGCGTGTGATTCTGTGTGGCAAGAGCCTAGTGCGAGTGTTGAGCGTTGATCTACACAGCCTGTGGCTCGGTGGTGATGGGTAAGTCAGTTCTTTTCTCTTCTTGCCTGTTTGCTAAATTGTTCCTGACACTTCTCTCTCAATCTGACTGCTATTTTTTTTCAGTATATGGATTGTAGTTAAGGTTTATATTTTTCTAGCTAGTATGTTAAATTATTGCATTATTAAATGCATTTGGCTAAAAAATTAGCCAGTGCAAAAACTGTTATCCTTTTCCTCCAGAATCAAGGGTTACTAAACTTTTCTAGATATCCTTCAGACAGTCTTGTGTATATATAAATGTGGATACTTCTTAAAATTCTTTTCAGATAAGTCATATTATCAATATTCCTCTTTCCCTTTTGCTTCATTGAATAAAGTAACAAGGGGCTTTTTATTATCAGGACATAAACATCTATCTCATTCTATCAAACAGCTGCATAGCTTTCTGCAATATATTTAGTCAGTCATTTTTAGTTTCTGGTAGTATTCTAGTAAGATATGCATCAGTGAACATTATTATGCATGTTTCTTTGCAAATATATCTGTATAGAATATTTCAGGGAGTGACATATATTGGTTAAATGGGATTGTACATTATTATTTTTAAGATATATTTCTAGGCTGTCTTCCAAGGAGGGTGTCTCCAACAGTCAATAGTTGCTTCCTCATACTCTCATCACTACTGAGTATTATCAGACTTTTTAATTTTTGCTTTTGTTTTGGTCGTGGGGGATTTAACTCAAGACCTCATGCATGCTTAAGCATGCACTCTTTTTTTTTTCATGTTTAAGACTCAGCGCTAGTGATTCTTTTAATTTTATTTTAATACTTTTATTTGCTGCATTGCGATTATACATCATATCAAGATATAGAGTGGTAAGAACACACATGCATACAACTACGGATCCTACCCTTCTTCCCCCTCCCTGTACACATATTTGAGATTGGAACTGGCAGTTCTAAGCATGTGTTCTACCACTAAGCTACGCCCTCAGCTCAGACTTTACAATTTTTGCCGATACAAGTGAAAGCTACCGTCTCATTGTTTTACTGTATGTTCCTCTATGTGTGAGTAAGGTCTAGGATCATTATTAAGTGTATTTGAGTATGAACCATTTCAACTTGCTCTTTGCTCAAGTGCCTACATCTAACTTTATTTTTCTGTTGGATTTTATATCTGGCTTTTATTGATTTTTAACCATGTTTTCTGCAGGTAGGTACCCAGTGATTTTTGCCTCTAGATACTCACTATCTTGTGCAATTCCCTATTCTTGAGGGTAGGATGGATTTCGTGACTCCCTTGTCATGAATTTAGCACCACAAAAATGACAGGATTTCACCTGTGGTACTGAGTTTAAAAAAAAAAAAAAGACTGTGGCTTTGTCTTGGATATTCTTTCTCGCTTGCTGGCCAATCCTTTAGCAGAGCTCAGCTGCCATGGAAAGAAGTCCAGGTTATCCTGAGGGAGAGATCTTGTACAGGAGGAGGCCCTGGAAAAGAGAGGTTACACAGGGAAAAACTCAGGTACCCCAGCTGATAGCCAGCATCACCGCCTGTCATGTGAGTGAGTCTCAAACAGGGTCTCCCAGTCCCAGCCTAACTTTCTGATGCCTGCAGCCCAGAAGACAGTTTGATTGTAAAGACTAGAAAGATTAGAAAAAGAAGAATTAGATTCTTTTATTTATATTTGCAATTAGAATCTCTTTTAGGTATAATATAATTTGGGGAATTCAGAAAAGTATCAGGAAAGAAACCAGTCTGCCTTTAATCCCTGGCTCTACCTCTTATTGGCTGTGTGGCCTTATGTGAGTTAATTAACCTCCCTGAATCTCAGGTCTCTCATAATGTTGTTGTGGGGATTAACAAGCAAATGCTTAGCACAATTCACATATGCCCATTAAAAGACAGACTGAACACATCTTGGAAGGGCGAAGATTAACCTCCTTGATGTTAACAATATTCCCAGGATATAGAAGGCAAAATTTCAGGTACCTAGGCTAAAATAAAAATCTTATTATAAATCAAGCAATTCTGACTCCCCAAGAAACAGGGCCTGTTTTAAGACTGGCACTCCATTGTCCATTTTTGTATTCAATATTTTATATAATCTTCACCATAATTTTTCCAAATAGAGTTCATTTTCCAAATAGTTTTCATTTAGCAGAGAAGAAAACCGAGTCTCAAAGAGATTGATTAACCTGCCCAGGGCCCTGCAACACCAGGTATCTCAGCCAGGATTTGAACCTTAATTCCAAATCTCATGTTCTTCCCTCTTCTCTACATTTTTCATAATTATCCAGTAACCTCAAACTCCATCAATGCAACATATTTGTTTGCTGTTGTAAAGCTAGATTCCAGATTCATTCCTTATACTTCAGCTCCTTCCTTTCCAGTCTTGCATAGGTCTCCCATTCAGCACAGGGTCTTGTTTTGGTCATCAGGCCGAAGCTGAGTAGGTGAAGAAGTTAGACTAATTTAACTTTTGCATTCACAAGGCTCTAGAATAGCCAGTCATAATTTTCTTCCCATCCCTTCTCCTGAACACCCTTTGAAAAATAAAGAATTGCAACTGGATCCTGCCTCTTCCTCTTTGAGTCCCCTTGCATTCTTTTTGGATTAACGGTGTCCAGTTTCCTTGGAGGAATACATACGGCCATCTAAGCGAGGAGAGTGTAAGCCCCTTCAAGAGACTCAATGGGATATTTTAGGGGGTACATTTTCACCTCATTGAGCTTTTTATTTCACTAAGATTCTTGCATTCACACAAGCAGGTGAAGAAAATGGGAAAATGATGGCAAAGAAAAGAAGAGCTTTAGGAGCTTGAAAAGAAAGAGAAAACCCAAAGAATCTGTCCCCACATTTGTTTATTATGAGGTCTAACAAGCCATCAGACCAATAACAAAAGAGCAAAACATTTTATCCTTGATTAGCTCAGTGGGATATAAAACAGGCCGTTTATTAAGAGAGCCGGTCAATTTATTCAGCCATTGAGTCCATCATTCATTTAGATATCACCATTCATTCACTCATTCATTCATTCATTCATTCATTCAAGCATCTATATTAGAAATTCTGACCTGTATTTGATAGATCAATAAAAAAGAGTTTAAAAAAGGGATTCATTTAACAAAAGTATATACTATATATAAAGTTTTTTAGAACTTAAAACATGTCTATATATTCATTTATCCATCTTCTAATACAAGGCTAAAGTTATTTGTGGATTAGTTTTCATCTTTTTTGCAAAAACAACCAAACGATAACGCGACAACATACTTTCTCATAATGTATCATGCATGTTTCTAGTTTTAGTTTCTTTAAAGTGTATCAGGAGCTTATAGACATATTTGAAGCAATTTGATTTCAGACTTCTAACTTTTTTCATATATATATATTTTTTATTACATTTTTCCCTCCAATATTTTATGGTTGTTTTGCCTATAATCAACTCAATAAAGACTTTTTATGGGCAATGTACATTTATAACAAGTATGAACAGGGGGTTGGATTTTTCATTTTATTCAACTTTAATTTTTTAAAATTCAAGTAGTCACAGACATGGCTAGTGGCAATTATATGTCAGTCTGCCTCTCGACCTTCAAAGAGAAGACTTCTGAGGTAGACCAGCTCATCAGTCTGAACTTAACTTTCATTTTTCAAGGGATCATTCTGGGCTTTAGAAGGAATTTAAGCAGAATAAGATGCAGGTGGAGTTCAACTTAATGGAACTTATAATTAGGACAAGGTTAATAGTAAAGGAGCTAAGTGGATACAAAGGAAAAATTCAATCTGCAAACAAAAATAGATATTCATTGCAGATGGATATTAATTGCAACTCTGGTTGTACACCTAAAAACACAACTATCAAGACTGATTAAGAAAATGATACCCCTGTGTATGCAATGGAATAATATAAGTAATGCAAAAGCATATTTATTTTAATGGAAAGGTAACAGCATTTAGAGGGAAACAATGGTTACGAAAACTTTTTATGAAAATATGCTTAGAGAAAGATTATATACACATGCAAAGTATAAATAATTCAGAGCAATTATTACTGAATTCAAGGCAATTCCTTCACTTTTCTAATTCCCTTTATCTATATTATCACACATTTTTCTAGAATGAGTATGTTTAGCTTTTATAAAACCAATAAGAAAACAATAAAATGCATTACTTTTTAAATCTTAAAGGAGCACGATAGACAGCAAGATCAATTGTTGTTCAGAGAGGGGGATCCCAGTAGGCAAGTGCTAGGGGAACCAAGGAGTCTTCTCACCAAGGATGAGCCCTGAATGGAAAGGAGGAGGGCAGAGTCAGAAGATGGAACACACATTTCTTGAGCATTGCTCATGGAGTATCAATACATGCTATCTCCTTTAATTCTCACCATGACCAGATAAGTAGGTGCTATCTTCATCTCAGATGAAGGGATCATTACTGATAGGTTAAATGATGCTATAAGTCAGATCGGGAATCTGGAAGTCTGAAGACTGGAGATTTACTTACTGGCAGTTACTAGCTTTTGCTGCTGGAGGAGTTTCATAACATGCCAGCTCTCTTTGCTTTTGTAGTAATGATGTTTGTGTGATATATGTACAATGATTAGACTAGGAATTCCACGGGGGTAGAACTACCTGTGTTGAGTTCAGCACTGTGTCCCCAGCCCTTAACAGAGAACATGACACACAGCAGGCTCTTGACTAGGGTTGCCAAGGAGTGAAGCTGTATCGGGGATCAGTAATTCCTGTACTTTTAACCTCAGGCATTATTTGTTTGGAGAGATTCAAATGAGATAAGAGTTCTGGCAAGACTTTGTACCCATGTCAAGATTTTTTTTTTTTTTTAATTTCTGAAGATTCTCCTTTATTGGCACTTTTTTTTTTTTTGCGGTACCGGGGATTGAACTCAGGGGCGTTCTACCTCCGAGCTATACCCCCAGCCCTATTTTTTATTCTTTATTTTGAAACCGAGTCTCACTAAGTTGCGGAGTGCCTCACTAGGTAGCTGAGGCTGGCCGCGAACCCGGATCCTCCGGTCTCAGCCTCCCGAATGCTGGGATTACAAGCGTGCGC